>JAVIAB010000046.1:21590974-21603474 GCA_032433765.1 Megaustenia siamemsis
AAAGAAAACAAACGACGAAGTTTTAAAACAACTAAAAATGAAAAGAGAACCACTAAAGTCAATTCAAACAAGACAAATGTGATTGTTTGGCATTGTTAAAAGACACAACGGGAGCCGCGATAGCTCAGTGGTTAGTGAACTGGACTACAAAGGACAAGAGGTAGGGTTCGATCCTAACCGACGGCTTCCAATTCACCCAGTCTTAAATGATTATCGGATTTTTTTTTCTGGGAAAGTAAAGCGGCACGGGCGTAATACCGACCACATTACCCCAAAAATCATGTGCTGAAGGTCTGTAAAATTTATGGTCACTAACACCATATTCCCTATACGCCACTTAGCGTGACGGGGGTACTTTACTTTTTTTTTTTTTTTAAAGACACAACAGCCTACTAAAAGTAGTCCTTGGTGGGAAAATACAAGGTAAAAGAAGCAGAGGCAGACCAAGACTAAATAGGACGAGTAACATTAAAAGATGGACAGATAAGTCTATGACAACCTGCACCATCAAAGCAAGAGGCAGAGCGGAATGGCGGTCCGCCAACCATTGTTGCGGAGATGGCACTCGATGATGATGAATATGATGGTAATGATGATGATGATGTGTTACAACCGACCACATTTCATCTTGAATTCATGTGCTCCAGCTTGCATCATTCCGTGGCACTAACAACATCAGCAACAACTTCAGCAACAACATGGCATCGAACACAACCTCTGATTCACAAAGACCTGCTCATCAACATTGCTTTACCGCAGCTCCAAATGTGATGCGGTAAAAAGTAAGTAAAGTACCCCCGTCACGCCAAGTGGCGTATTGGGAATATGGTGTTAGTGACCATCAATTTTACAGACCTTCGGCACATGATTTTTGGGGGATATGTGGTCGATGTTACGCCCGTGCCGCTTTACTTTCCCAGAAAAAAAAATCCGATAATCATTAATTAACGGCTGTGCGAACCCGGACCCCTTCGGTTGGGATTGAACCCTACCCCTTGTCCTTTGTAGTCCAGTTCACCCACCAACCACTGAGCTATCGCGGCTCCCAAATGTGGTGCGGTACTCATTGATAGTGAATGACAACATGTGCTGGGAAGAGTATAGATTTCTGGAGTGATTCATGCCTGCTATAATCAAATGATAACAGCGTCTGACACCCCGGATGTGGCGAAGTCGACAACACAACAGGTAGTCTAATGGCCGCTAGTCAGTAGACAGGCCCAAATAAATGGCACAGTTTCATGTTTCAACCAAAAGCGGGGATTTTGTGTATGTGGAATCGCGGTGTGTAATAGCATTTGCGTGCGAATTTGAGATCCTTGTTCTTCGTCATCGTCAAATTCATCATACTATTCTTTCCTTTCTTTCTATATCGTCATCTTTTTTATGTTTTTAACTATTATTTCTTTGTTACTTACTTAGAAGGAAGATGTACAAAAGAGGTGAGATGCAGAATGGCTCAGGCAAAAGCAGCTTTCCAGAAAATGAGGAAGATACTATGCAATCTATTTTTGACAATAAAAACAAGAAAAAGAGTTCTTAAATGTTACGTAGAGCCAGTCTTAACATATGGATGCGAATCATGGACAATAGGACAACAGACAAGAAAATTACTGGAGTCTGTAGAAAAGTGATTTTACAGAAGAATGTTGAGAGAATACCATGGACAGCTAAGAAGAGTAATGAAGATGTTCTGAGAGAGGTCAAAGCAAAAAGAGAGTTAATTTCCAATATTGGGAAGAAACAATCATTTTTTGGCCATGTAATGAGAAGAGAACAACTGGAATATAATGTAACAACTGAAAAAATTGAGGGACGAAGAGATAGAGGGAAGCAAAGAGAAAAAAAAAACAGATAGCTTAAGAGAATGGCTTGGCAGAAGGTCAACAACAGAAATGATAAATAGCTGTCGAGATCGAAAGTTGTGGAGAGACATGATCACCTACGCCAGCAGGCCCGGCACTGGATGATGATGATGACGCAGTCTTCTTCTTCGTCATCATCATCATCATCATCATCATGAATAGGTCTGTCTCCAATATACATTTATTTGTGGTCATCATACATTTCTTCGTCGTCTCCATTGTAAACTTATTCTTCATATGAATTATCTTCTTTTGTCTTCTTTGACATCGTTTTTATCTTGATAATAAACGTCTCTTCTTAACGGACACGTGATGACAAGAGACAGCAAGAGAATCTCAAAGAAAACCCTCAAATTGAAACCACGTGGGGCAATATAAAACGAGGAAAACCTAGAGAAATACTAATAATAAGGCGACAGGCAACAACAACAGACATAAGCTCAATAGCTGAGTTTTATAGACTCGCCCAGAACAGGAGCGTGTGGCGAGATACGAGTCCTGTACAAAATCGGACACTTAACTCTTTCAACGCTGAAGGTTTTTAGTGGGAGATATTTCAGAGACAAAATTGTTCATGTTTTTATATATCAATCTACATGTTTATGTGAGCCGCAATAGCTCAGTGGTTAGTGAACTGGACTACAAAGGACAAGGGGTAGGGTTCGACCAGCCTTAAATGGGTACCGGATTTTTTCTGGGAAAGTGAAGCAGCACGGGCGTAATACCGACCACATTACCCCAAAAATCATGTGCTGAAGGTATGTAAAATATAAGGTCACTAACACCATATTTCCCTATACGCCACTTGGCGTGACGGGGGTACTTCTTTTTTACTTTTTTTACATGCTTATATTTATCTAACACATAACATATTATATATGAATTTTTAGATAATTAAACAAGGAATTATATTTCACCAATACCATGATGATACAAGACATGTAAAAGGAATATGGTTTGAGGTCAGTTTACACTAATCAAATTGACTGTGACGCACTGTGCGGCTCAACGTACATGACCGAAAACGGGATGGAGCATGGTGCGTTAAACGTACGGAAAGAGTTAATATAAAAAAAGTTGGACATGAAGGGTATAGGATTTCTGCACTTTGAGCTGTCTTCAGCTTTATAGAACGAGAGAGAGAGAGAGAAAGAGAGAGAGAAAGAGAGAGAGAAAGAGAGAGAGAGAGAGAGAGAGAGAGTGGGGGAGCGAGTAGGAGAGAGAGAGAGAGAATCATACTGTAAAAAAATGCTCATCATAAATTCGATCGCTGTCTGCAGCTCCTCTTCAGCTAAATATATCGCTGATTGCAATGCTGAGTCTAAAAGCCGATGCCGTTCAAATTGGAAACAATAATACACCATAAGTTTTACAATGTAATATTTTCGTTAACATATAGACAGCGATCGGATGACAGGAAATAGCATGAGAGATAACATCAGAAATGAAGAACTGAGAAAAAAAGAAGCTAGGAGTCTTCTCCGTCATTGAACACGTAAAAAACAACAAACAAAATTTTGTGGCCGCGTAATAAAAAAGAAAGATCAAAGCACAATACAAGGAGCCTTCAATAAACGTTACGAGAACATCAGAGTCAAGGGTTGACAACGGGACAAAAAAATAGCTTTTAACAACAGCATGAGATGCCAAAAGAAGAGCAAAATATCGCATACTACATCTACCCTAGACGCTGAAAGGCGAATGAAGAAGGAAAAAAGAAGATACACAGATTTTGGGATGAAACGTACGTGTTTCTTTTTGAGTTTGCTATGAGAGACATTGAGGTAAAGCTAAAATATAAATCTATACGGGTGATTATTGAATTTGCTATGACAGACATTGAGGTAAAGCTAAAATATAAATCTATACGGGTGATTATTGAATTTGCTATGACAGACATTGAGGTAAAGCTAAAATATAAATCTATACGGGTGATTATTGAATTTGCTATGGCAGATATTGAGGTAAAGCTAAAATATAAATCTATACGGGTGATTATTGAATTTGCTATGACAGACATTGAGGTAAAGCTAAAATATAAATCTATACGGGTGATTATTGAATTTGCTATGACAGACATTGAGGTAAAGCTAAAATATAAATCTATGCGGGTGATTATTAAATTTGCTATGGCAGACATTGAGGTAAAGCTAAAATATATATCTATGCGGGTGATTATTAAATTTACTATGGCAGACATTGATATAAAAATCCGTATATAAAGATTTGCAACAGAAGGCAAACTGATAATTATATCTCCCCCACCCCAAGCCAAATACCCACCGTCGAGCAAGTATTCGTCCTTTAACTTCATGATGGGAGACTGGGTGGTCCTGAGGTAAAACGTTGGTCTTTGGATGAGAAGGTCCCGGGTTAGTATCCCGCCATAGACGGTGGCAATTTTTCTCTTCAAGACTTCCGGTTAGTATGACGGAAAGGCGGCAGAAACCATTGAAGCTCAGTCTGAAAAGTGTTCCTTGTTGCAGTTCCCTCATATAACAAGTCCGGCTTGCTGCAGGAGTTACTGAGTTTAATGCTCTGTACACACCGTGAGCTGTGTTTTTCATCCGGATCGTGTTTCGATATTCCGATTGCTTTGATGAATAATGACGAAGTACAGTTCAGCTGCGTTCACATTTTGTGCCACTTGGCCTTTTATCATTTGGCATGGGCTGTAGCTGCTATGATGGGCACTGCAGCAGCCTTTCTTTATTTGGATCACTCAATGAGATGAATTTTAATTAAGAGGATTCCACTGGCACGGGCGGTTGAGCAATTATGGATGTTAATTTATTTCAGTGACACCGGGGTCTTTGACTAGCCATTACCATACATTTTCTCTTCGTGGCTTTGCTATCCATTTGTCTCTGGCTAGTGAGAGCCTATGTATAGACGTCTTAGATACGGACACAAAACCTGGAACTTGAAGCTTGGTCATCATAACCGTAATATGAGGCAAGATTTCCTATATTGAAAGGCGTCACCACTGCACGTACTTCAACATCATCATCGAGTGCCGTCTCAGCGTCTCGAAGGTTGGCTACCATGGACTGTCATTATACTCTGTCTCTTGCTTTTATGGTGCAGGTTATCATAGGCTGATTTGTCCATCTTTTGATGTTACTCATCCATGTTAGCCTTGGTTTGCTTCTGCCACTTTTCCCTTCCAAGATTACTTTTAGTAGGCTGCTGTGCCTTCTAACATGGCATAAAAATTGCATTTGTCTTGTTTGAATTGTGTTTAATAGTTTTCTTTTCATTTTTAGTAGTTTTAAGGCTTCGTCGTTTGATTTCTTTTCCTTCTATCCAATTCTACCTATTCTTCTATAAATCCACATTTCAAAGACTTCAGTTTTCTGTTCTGTTTTCTTCTCTAATGCCCATGTTTCTACACCGTGCAGGAATGTTGAGAAATATAGAGGCACATTCAGGGTACGAAAGATGAATACAATATATGTCAGCTGACGACCGTGAAAGAGACTGGAGCCTCATCACGTACTATTTCAAAGAAATCCATGGAGAGAAATTAAAACTTGTCAGGAGAAAGATCTACGGATATATGTTCGTGGAATGTTAGGGCTCTACCAAAGTGGCAGAGGACAATGTAACACACACACGACAGTGCTCAGAGCCAAAATGACGGAGAAACAATCGCGATCATACAGAAATAACGTAAATAAAATTGCAACCATCAATATTTGTGGTATCAGAAACTCGATATTGAACCAGCTATTGAATATATAAAGAAACAACAGATAAATTGGTTCGGCCACATAACAAAAAGAACTAACAATGAGCCATAAACAAACGCTACGAAAACGTCAGATTAAGAGGAAGATCGAGAAAGAGATGGATAAAGGGAATACTAGAGTAACTAGGAGGGATAACACCAGAAGAGGCCGACAGAAGAGCAAAGATTCGCAGATTGTATCTCCCATTGACGCCAACGGCAATAGAGGAAGGAAAGAAGAAGAAGAAGTATTTTAGAAGCAGAACGAGTAACATAGATATTTTAGAAATATCAGAGACAAGATGGAAAGAACGTGGGCACATACAAGACGAAAAATCGACGTTTATATATTCAGGGACGTACTTACATAGGTCATATTTTATCGAACAGTCTGTGATGACGCAATTTCCGGGAAGTCCCGATGGGGGTGCGTGGTAGGGTCTTTATCAGCTTCGGAGAAATGACCTTCCTGCAGTGACCTCAGATCATCTTGCTCGTGTTTCCTTGAGAAAAGGAAATCGAAGAGGAGGAAAAGTTGAAGAGGAAGAAATGAAAAGAAGAATAGCAATAGCTTTAAGAGGAAGGGAAAGAAGATGCGAAATAAGAAAAAAATAGATGAAGATACTGAAAATAAGAAGGAGAAGTGTATTAGAGGGGATGACTAAGAAGGAATAGGAATTATACACGCTTCTGTCTTATTCTACAACGTTTACCACACGCTTCTGTCTTATTCTACAACGTTTACCACACGCTTCCGTCTTATTCTACAATGTTTACTACACGCTTCCGTGTTATTCTACAATGTTTACTACACGCTTCCGTGTTATTCTACAATGTTTACTACACGCTTCCGTGTTATTCTACAATGTTTACTACACACTTCCGTTTTATTCTACAATGTTTACTACACGCTTCCGTCTTATTCTACAATGTTTACTACACACTTCCGTTTTATTCTACAATGTTTACTACACACTTCCGTCTTATTCTACAATGTTTACTACACACTTCCGTCTTATTCTACAACGTTTACCACACGCTTCCGTCTTATTCTACAATGTTTACTACACGCTTCCGTGTTATTCTACAATGTTTACTACACGCTTCCGTTTTATTCTACAATGTTTACTATACACTTCCGTCTTATTCTACAATGTTTACCACACGCTTCCGTGTTATTCTACAACGTTTACTACACACTTCCGTCTTATTCTACAATGTTTACTACACGCTTCCGTGTTATTCTACAATGTTTACTACACACTTCCGTCTTATTCTACAACGTTTACTACACGCTTCCGTCTTATTCTACAATGTTTACTACACGCTTCCGTCTTATTCTACAACGTTTACCACACGCTTCCGTCTTATTCTACAATGTTTACTACACGCTTCCGTGTTATTCTACAATGTTTACTACACGCTTCCGTCTTATTCTACAATGTTTACTACACGCTTCCGTCTTATTCTACAATGTTTACTACACACTTCCGTCTTATTCTACAATGTTTACTACACGCTTCCGTCTTATTCTACAATGTTTACTACACATTTCTGTCTTATTCTACAACGTTTACCACACGCTTCTGTCTTATTCTACAATGTTTACTACACACTTCCGTTTTATTCTACAATGTTTACTACACACTTCCGTCTTATTCTACAATGTTTACTACACACTTCCGTCTTATTCTACAATGTTTACTACACACTTCCGTCTTATTCTACAATGTTTACTACACACTTCCGTTTTATTCTACAATGTTTACTACACGCTTCCGTCTTATTCTACAATGTTTACTACACACTTCCGTCTTATTCTACAATGTTTACTACACGCTTCCGTTTTATTCTACAATGTTTACTACACGCTTCCGTGTTATTCTACAATGTTTACTACACGCTTCCGTCTTATTCTACAATGTTTACTACACGCTTCTGTCTTATTCTACAATGTTTACTACACGCTTCCGTCTTATTCTACAATGTTTACTACACGCTTCTGTCTTATTCTACAACGTTTACTACACACTTCCGTCTTATTCTACAATGTTTACTACACGCTTCTGTCTTTTTCTACAATGTTTACTACACGCTTCTGTCTTTTTCTACAATGTTTACTACACACTTCCGTTTTATTCTACAATGTTTACTACACACTTCCGTTTTATTCTACAATGTTTACTACACGCTTCCGTCTTATTCTACAATGTTTACTACACACTTCCGTTTTATTCTACAACGTTTACTACACACTTCCGTTTTATTCTACAATGTTTACTACACACTTCCGTTTTATTCTACAATGTTTACTACACACTTCCGTTTTATTCTACAATGTTTACTACACGCTTCCGTCTTATTCTACAATGTTTACTACACGCTTCTGTCTTATTCTACAACGTTTACTACACGCTTCTGTCTTATTCTACAATGTTTACTACACACTTCCGTTTTATTCTACAATGTTTACTACACACTTCCGTCTTATTCTACAATGTTTACTACACACTTCCGTCTTATTCTACAATGTTTACTACACGCTTCCGTCTTATTCTACAATGTTTACTACACATTTCTGTCTTATTCTACAACGTTTACCACACGCTTCTGTCTTATTCTACAACGTTTACTACACGCTTCCGTCTTATTCTACAATGTTTACTACACGCTTCTGTCTTATTCTGCAACGTTTACTACACGCTTCCGTCTTATTCTACAATGTTTACTACACGCTTCTGTCTTATTCTGCAACGTTTACTACACGCTTCTGTCTTATTCTACAATGTTTACTACACGCTTCTGTCTTATTCTACAATGTTTACTACACGCTTCTGTCTTATTCTGCAACGTTTACTACACGCTTCTGTCTTATTCTACAATGTTTACTACACGCTTCCGTCTTATTCTACAATGTTTACTACACGCTTCTGTCTTATTCTGCAACGTTTACTACACACTTCCGTCTTATTCTACAATGTTTACTACACATTTCTCTCTTATTCTACAATGTTTACTACACACTTCCGTTTTATTCTACAATGTTTACTACACACTTCTGTCTTATTCTACAATGTTTACTACACGCTTCCGTCTTATTCTACAATGTTTACTACACGATTCCGTCTTATTCTACAATGTTTACTACACACTTCTGTCTTATTCTACAATGTTTACTACACACTTCCGTCTTATTCTACAATGTTAACTACACGCTTCTGTCTTATTCTGCAACGTTTACTACACGCTTCCGTCTTATTCTGCAACGTTTACTACACACTTCCGTCTTATTCTGCAACGTTTACTACACGCTTCCGTCTTATTCTGCAACGTTTACTACACACTTCCGTTTTATTCTGCAACGTTTACTACACGCTTCCGTCTTATTCTACAATGTTTACTACACACTTCCGTCTTATTCTGCAATGTTTACTACACACTTCCGTCTTATTCTACAATGTTTACTACACGCTTTCGTCTTATTCTACAATGTTTACTACACGCTTCCGTCTTATTCTACAATATTTACTACACACTTCCGTCTTATTCTACAATGTTTACTACACACTTCCGTCTTATTCTACAATGTTTACTACACGCTTCTGTCTTATTCTGCAACGTTTACTACACACTTCCGTCTTATTCTACAATGTTTACTACACGCTTCCGTCTTATTCTACAATGTTTACTACACACTTCTGTCTTATTCTGCAACGTTTACTACACACTTCCGTCTTATTCTGCAACGTTTACTACACACTTCCGTCTTATTCTACAATGTTTACTACACACTTCCGTTTTATTCTACAACGTTTACTACACGCTTCCGTCTTATTCTACAACGTTTACTACACGCTTCTGTCTTATTCTACAATGTTTACTACACGCTTCCTTCTCATTCTACAACGTTTACTACACGCTTCTTTCTCATTCTACATTGTTTACTATATGAATACTTCTTTTCATCCCGTGTCTTTAAAAGTGCGCAAACAGGCGAGTATGATGTTTCTTCTTTATTTCTTTCCTAATTTTCCTTCCTTCGTCGAGGAGAGATACGGTTGGCGGTTCTTTGCTCTTCCTTTGGGCCATGCTGCTGTCATACCTCTGAGTGTTTCTGCATTCCGTTTATCCACTTTTATCTTGGTTTGACCTTTTGGTCTGATGTTGTCGTATAGTTTTTTTTTTTTTTAACTCATTGTATTAGATTTAGTTCTTTAGATTGTATCACACGTCCGAATCACTTGATCTGTTGTTGCTTTATGTATTCACTAGCTGGTTTCGTTCCTAGTCTTTTTCATAACTCTTCATTTCTGATTTTATCTCTCAGGCTGTTTCCTGTCGTGCGTCTGACACACTAGATTTTTGTGGTGGTTATCCTTCTAATAGTTCTTGAGTCTAAGGTCCGTGTCAGGCACTGGTAGCACACCGTTGGGATAATGACAGGATTATCAATAGCTCTCTGTGTATTTAACGTTGCTTCTTTGTTCGACAGTAGTGGTGAGATCTGTCCGATAACTTGACAGGCCTTGTTACATCTTGAGACTATTTCAGTTGCTCGCATGTTGTTATATGTCAAGGTTCTCGGGGCAAAATGCAGGCTTTGAGACAGAGAGGCTGTGAGTTCAAATCCTGGCTGAACCAGTTGGGATTTTTATTTATGATTTTTCTCTGCGGCAACCACCCCTGGTCTCAGCAGGGAGACCCGGCTTGAAACGTCAGTAATTCATTGACGAAAAAAATATGAGTGCTTCCGAAGACAGAGTTATCTGCCTGTACGGCGAGGGACCCCTGTGCACACGGCTGCCAGGGAAAAACGGATTAACACGCAAAATTCAGTTCCTAGTCTCTAGGGACTTCGCCAGATGTGAAAGTTGGCGAACGCAAAAGAAAAATTAATTTTAAAAAAAATAAGTAAATAAAATATGTCAAGGTGCTTCCTAAGTATTTGAATTCCTTCACTTGTTTGAGGATATTGCCACCTATCGTTATGTTGGCGTCTTGTGTTTCTTTTGATATCTTCATTATTTCTTACTTCTTTTATGTTGATCCTCATATTATGTTATTCTCCAGCTCAGTTAATTATGAGGTGTCTGTATAGCCTGCTGCTGTTTAAACTCTGCTGCTACTGTTGTGTTTCTGCACAAGTTGTTCAAATGTCGATTAACACTGTTAGTTGTTTGCCCCACAGTTCTTCTCTTTGTACGCGATCGAGAGCTTTCTATTGGTCTATGAATGTTATGTATAATCTTTGATTGTATTCGGTTGCTTTTCCTGTTAGTTGTTTCAATGAACATAGCACATCAGTACAGCCTCTGTTTCTTCTGAAACCCATTTGTGCGTCATTTATTTCAGATTCTAAAATTGATCTAATTCTATTTTCTGTTATTTTGGCGTGCACTTTACCTGAATGACTTAGTTGGTACGCTGTATTGCCGTTTACAGAAAAATGCGTTTTTTTTTCGTTCTTTGGCCCAACATCCGACGACAGCAGTGACATTTTTCGGTTCGTTCTTACTTTCCCCTCTCAATTGCCATACACTTGGCCAGATTAATCAACGTATTTTTTTCCGTTCGCCAGCTTTTACCTCAGGCGCAGGGGTCCCTCGCCGCACAGGCAGATAACTCCGACTTCGGAAGTTCTCATATTTTTTCCCGTCGATGGGTAATTGACGTTTCAATCCGGGCCTCGCAGCTGAGACTAGGGGTGGTTGCTGCAGAGAGAAATCATAAATAAAAATCCGAACCGGTGTAGCCGGGATTTGAAACCACAGCCGGCGCCATGACTCGAGAACAACGAGTTGTCCCTAATCACAGAATTATCAAAGCCATCCCGGAGAGGTAAAGAAAGATCTTGGTTAGCTGCTAGTCGTTGATCCTGACATAAGCATTTAGCTATAAGCCACTGAACACTTCAGCACACGATTTTTGTGGTAATGTGGACGGCATTACGCCCGTGCCGCTTTACTTTCCCAGAAAAAAATGCGGTACCAATTAAAGGCTGGGTGAAACGGTGTCGTTGGTTGAGATCGAACCCTACCTCTTGTCCTCTGTAGTTCAGTTGCTGAGCTATCACGGCTCCTTGATTTGGTTGTACTCTATTATATTTCACTTATACAACCCACGATCTAATAATTTGTATAAGCAAAATTGCATAGTCTGTGATTACATACTACATGAGTCAATGTCAAGTCATTGTTAGTACGTCGTGCTGTGATCTATACGGGATAATATCTAGACAGTGATGGAAAATGTACAACTGAAATAAACAAAAGAATAGGAATGGCAAAAAGTAATTTTAATGGCATGAATAACATACTAACATCAAAACAAATAACACCAGGGCTAAAACAATGAATAGCTAAATGTTATGTCTTATCAACATTGCTATATGGTGCAGAAACATGGACATTAGACAAGAATACAGAACAGAGAATTGAAGCCTTTGAAATGTGGATATATAGAAGAATAGGTAGAATTGGATGGAATGAAAAGAAAACAAACGATGAAGTCTTAAAACAACTAAAACTGAAAAGAGAACTACTAAACACATTTCAAACAAGACAAATGCGATTTTTGGGCCATGTTAAAAGACACAACAGCCTACTAAAAGTAATCATGGAGGGGAAAATACAAGGTAAAAGAGACAGAGGCAGACCAAGGCTAAAATGGACGAGTAACATCAAAGGAAGGACAAACCAGCCTATGACAACCTGCACCATCAAAGCAAGAGACAGAGCAGAATGACGCTCCATGGTAGCCAACCTTCGTTGCGGAGATGGCAGTCTATGATATTGACGATGAGACTCTGTATTATAAAATGTGCAGCAACAGTTCCCAGTCAAAATATATGATTGTGGAGAAAACTAATTCAAGAATACCACAAGATAAGACATATAAGATAAGAT
>JAVIAB010000046.1:21605974-21720974 GCA_032433765.1 Megaustenia siamemsis
GATCAAATTACTCGATTGTGTGAACAAATATTGAACTAGAGGTCTTTCAAGGGTAAATGATTTCAAGTAGAAACTGTGAGTGTTTGCCACCAGCCGGCGAAAACAGATCGCTATCTTGGGGGACACCAAAAAGTGCGGAGTTATCCCATACAAAATATGGGAGTTAAGATGGGCACAGCCAGGAACGAGAAACTTAGTCGGCGTGTAAGAAGATAGCTCAGTGGTTAGTGAACTGGGCTATAAAAGACAAGACGTCGGGTTCGATCCTGATCGAAGGCTTCCAGGTTCACCCAGCCTTAAATGGTTAACGGATTTTGTCTGGGAAAGTAAAGCAGCACGGGCGTTATACCGACCACATTACCCCAAAAATCATGTGCCGGCGGTCTATCAAAAATATGGTCACTAACACCATAATCCCTATACGCCACTTGGCGTAACTGGGCTCTTTACTTTTTTTTTACTTTTACCTCTGAATTCAGAGAATGTCTGACATGATGGCGGGGGACACCTGAACACAACGTGCCGATGTGGAAGTGGGAAAAAGTTATACTTACGCAAAATTATTATAATTGGGTAATACATTTGTTTTAAATTTATTGTAAAGACTGGGAGCATTTTCCAAACGACACAAATAAATATACATGTTAGGTTTCTGGTTGAGAATACAGAATGTCAATGTCAAATAGAATAGTGTGCCAATATGATGTTTATTTATCTTACACATCTTGTCATGTATGAGACGAACTTGTCACGGCAGAACTCACATAATATTAAAGTGAATGGAATATTAGAGTGTCACATAATATTAAAGTGAATTAAATATTAGAGTGTCACATAATATTAAAGTGAATTAAATATTAGAGTGTCACGGAAAATTAAAATGAATGAAATATTAGAGTGCCACGGAATATTAAAGTGTCACGGAATATTACAGTGAATGAAATATTAGAGTGTCACGGAATATTAAAGTGAATAAAGTATTAAAGTGCCACGGAATATTAAAGTGAATAAAGTATTAGAGTGCCACGGAATATTAAAGTGAATGACATATTAGAGTGTCACGGAATATTAAAGTGAATGACATATTAGAGTGTCACGGAATATTAAAGTGAATGAAATATTAGAGTGTCACGGAATATTAAAATGAATGAAATATTAGAGTGTCACGGAATATTAAAATGAATGAAATATTAGGGTGTCACGGAATATTAAAATGAATGAAATATTAGAGTGCCACGGAATATTAAAATGAATGAAATAATAGAGTGTCACGGAATATTAAAGTGAATGAAATATTAGAGTGCCACGGAATATTAAAGTGAATGAAATATTAGAGTGTCACGGAATATTAAAATGAATGAAATATTAGAGTGTCACGGAATATTAAAATGAATGAAATATTAGAGTGTCACGGAATATTAAAATGAATGAAATATTAGAGTGTCACAGAATATTAAAATGAATGAAATATATTAGAATGCCACGGAATATTAAAGTGTCACGGAATATTACAGTGAATGAAATATTAGAGTGTCACGGAATATTAAAGTGAATAAAGTATTAGAGTGCCACGGAATATTAAAGTGAATAAAGTATTAGAGTGCCACGGAATATTAAAGTGAATGAAATATTAGAGTGTCACGGAATATTAAAATGAATGAAATATTAGAGTGTCACGGAATATTAAAATGAATGAAATATTAGAGTGTCACGGAATATTAAAATGAATGAAATATTAGAGTGTCACGGAATATTAAAATGAATGAAATAAATTAGAGTGCCACGGAATATTAAAGTGTCACGGAAAATTACAGTGAATGAAATATTAGAGTGTCACGGAATATTAAAGTGAAGGAAATATTAGAGTGTCAAGGAATATTAAAGTGGTTGGAATATTAGAGTGTCACGGAATATTAGAGTGTCACGGAATATTAAAGTGTCACGGAATATTAGAGTGTCACGGAATATTAGAGTGTCACGGAATATTACAGTGAATGAAATATTAGAGTGTCACGGAATATTAAAGTGAATTAAATTTTAGAGTGTCGCGGAATATTAAAGTGTCACGGAATATTACTGTGAATGAAATATTAGAGTGTCACGGAATATTAAAGTAAATAAAGTATTAGAGTGCCACGGAATATTAAAGTGAATGAAATATTAGAGTGTCAAGGAATATTAACGTGGTTGGAATATTATTATAGTTCCACGGAATATTAAAGCGAAAGGAATATTAAAGTGCCACGAAATATTAAAGTGAATAGAATATTAAAATAAATGATATATTAAAGTGAATGGAATATTACAGTAAATGGAATGTTAAAGTAAATGCAATATTAAAGTGAATGCAATATTAAATAAAATGGAATATTAAAGTAAATGGTATATTAAAGTAATTGGAATATTAAAGTAAATGGTATATTAAAGTAATTGGATTGTTAAAGTGAATGGTATATTAAGGTAAATGTAATATTAAATTAAATGGTATATTAAAGTAATTGGAATATTAAAGTAAATGGTATATTAAAGTAAATGGTATATTAAAGTAATTGGAATATTAAAGTAAATGGTATATTAAAGTAATTGGAATATTAAAGTAAATGGTATATTAAAGTAATTGGAATATTAAAGTAAATGGTATATTAAAGTAAATGGTATATAAAGTAATTGGAATATTAAAGTAAATGGTAAATTAAAGTAATTGGAATATTAAAGTAAATGGTATATTAAAGAAAATTGGAATATTAAAGTAAATGGGTTTTAAAGTAATTGGAATATTAAAGTGAATGGCATATTAAAGTAATTGGATTGTTAAAGTGAATGGTATATTAAGGTAAATGTAATATTAAATTAAATGGTATATTAAAGTAATTGGAATATTAAAGTAAATGGTATATTAAAGTAAATGGTATATTAAAGTAATTGGAATATTAAAGTAAATGGTATATTAAAGTAATTGGAATATTAAAGTAAATGGTATATTAAAGTAATTGGAATATTAAAGTAAATGGTATATTAAAGTAAATGGTATATAAAGTAATTGGAATATTAAAGTAAATGGTAAATTAAAGTAATTGGAATATTAAAGTAAATGGTATATTAAAGTAAATTGGAATATTAAAGTAAATGGAATATTAAAGTAATTGGAATATTAAAGTGAATGGCATATTAAAGTAATTGGAATATTGAAGTAAATGGAATATTAAAGTAAATGGTATATTAAAGTAATTGGAATATTAAAGTAAATGGTATATTAAAGTAAATTGGAATATTAAAGTAAATGGTATATTAAAGTAATTGGAATATTAAAGTAAATGGAATATTAAAATAATTGGAATATTAAAGTGAATGGTATATTAAAGTAATTGTAATATTAAAGTAAATGTTATATTAAAGTAATTGGAATATTTAAGGGAATGGTAAATTAAAGTAATTGGAATATTAAAGTAAATGGAATATTAAAGTGATTGGAATATTAAAGTGAATGGTATATTAAAGTAATTGGAATATTAAAGTGAATGGTATATTAAAGTAATTGGAATATTACAATGAATGGTATATTAAAGTGAGCCGCGATAGCTCAGTGGTTAGTGAACTGGACTACAAAGGACAAAGGGTATGGTTCGATCCCAACCAACGGCTTCCGAGTTCACCCAGCCGTCAATGGTTAAAATTTCACAGCAGATAAAAGTTCTACGAAACGTTAAGGAGTCATAAACATTATAGAGCCTGAAAACAGAATAAAACGTCACGGGAAACCAAATGCAACGGAATATTAAAATGTCAAGGAACAGAGGAAATGTCATTGCACGCCAGAACGCCACAAAGTGTCAGGTAACAGAGCAACATGTAAATGCAAGCCAAAGTGTCATGAAAGAAAATAAGTAACACTAAAGTATTACAAAATGTTTTTGCTTATCACGTTTGTATTACAAACATGACAAGCAAAATATATGGACTAGATATGATTATCAAAAAGACTAAAACTATGATCATAAACAAAGAAGATACTCAAAACCCACAAGTGGATATCAAAATTGATGGAATAGACCTGGAGACAGTTCAGAACTACAACTACCTTGGACATACTATAACCAGTGATGGAAAATGTACAACTGAAATAAACAAAAAGAATAGGAATGACAAAAAGTAATTTCAATGTCATGAACATCAAAACAAATAACACCAGTGCTAAAACTAAGAATAGCAAAATGTTACATCTTCTCAATATTCCTGTATGGTGCAGAAACATGGACTTAGACAAGAAAACAGAACAGAGAATTGAAGCCTTTGAAATGTGGATTTATAGAAAAATAGGTAGAGAATAGGATTAAAAGAAAAGAAAATAAACGATGAAGTTTTAAAACAACTAAAAATTAAAAGAGAACTATTAAGCACAATTCAAACAAGACAAATGAAATTTTTGGGGCATGTTAACAGACACAACAGCCTAATGAAAGTAATATTGGAAGGGAAAATACAAGGTAAAAGAGGCAGAGGCAGACCAAGACTAACATGGACGAGTAGCATCAAAAGATGGACAAACCAGCCTATGACAACCTCCACCATCAAAGCAAGAGACAGAGTGGAATGGCGCTACATGGTAGCCAACCTTCGATGCGGAGACGGCACTCAATGATGATGATGATGATTATGATGATGATCGGGGGTGCAATAGACACTCAGACTCGAACAACTTGAGGCGATTGCACTGGAGAAGCGGTCTCTCATCCTCGGTCCTACAGTTCCCCCCGGGAGACCCCACTAATAAGAAAATGCCGTAAAGATAGTTTTTCTTTACTTTCTTAATTGTCTCTTCCTTCTCTCACTCACTCTCTCTCTCTCTCTCTCTCTCTCTCTCTCTCTCTCTCTCTCTCTCATCTGATCTCATTTTCCATGGCCTATCTTTCCACCTCTTATCCCTACCTCCATTTCGTATCTCATCTCTCTCTCTCTTTCTCTCTCTCATCTGATCTCATTTTCCATGGCCTATCTTTCCACCTCTTATCCTTACTTCCATTTCGTATCTCATCTCTCTCTCTCTTTCTCTCTCTCATCTGATCTCATTTTCCATGGCCTATCTTTCCACCTCTTATCCCTACCTCCATTTCGTATCCCATCTCTCGCTCTCTCTCTCTCTAGTTTCTCATTCGTCACTATTTTTCTCTTTCTGCTACAGCGATCAGCCTCTATTGTGCCTTTATACATTTAAACTAGCCTGGGTCACAAACAAGGGTCTTCAATGAGGTTTCCACCGGTTCCCCATAACTCTTCATGCTGGCTTGTTTCTGTAAAAGTTTTCGACAATTTGTGCTATATTATTTCACTGTAGTTGCCAGAACCGTTTATTTAAATAAAACACTTGAGAGAACTATCTTCAATCAAAATCTTCATCTTTGTTTACAGTCAAGGTCCGACAAAGTAGTCAGTGATTAGTATCCTCTATGGTATCATCGAGAGACCGCGGACAATAAAGAAAGAAAATACTGGATGGCTTGGTGTCATGGCATAGAAAATGTCAAGAACTGAATTCTTATGAAGCACGGTAGATAGAAGATTGTGGAAGGACATGATCGTCTACGTCGACCGGTATGGCACATGATGATAGCATCATTTAAAACAGCCAACACATCTTCTCTCCAATCCTCAATCTCTACAACGTCAATGACGTCTGTGTATCTCTACTTCCGCATTTTTATGATGACATATTTTTTACTGCACTTTTCGGTCTTTCCACTGGAATCCATTGGATATCAATTATTTTAATGCCTCCCCAATCTCGTTTTAACCTATCTAGCTCCAACTTCTTCCTGTTATCACTGTGTACATTTTCTCTGTTAAACAGGTCTAGCAGTGCTTTGTTGCTTATTTTGTGCAGCTGAAATACTCTGGGAATTCTCATTCGAAAACTATAAGAGCATGTCATCCTGAAGTACTTTCTGGGTTTATGAATTCTGGGAATTATTTTTTTTCTTTTTGTTTATTTTTGGCATTAATTATATTTTCATGCTCGTTTTTCTTCGTGATATTTGTAGTTGGACTTTGGCGTTCATTTATAATTTATTCTCGTAAGAGTGATGATTTCTACAGAAATTGTTTTGTGTGTGTGTGCTGTTATCGCAAGATTATTAGCCGTTCTTGCATAGAGAGACTCACTCGTTGTCAGAAACGGAATTTTCTCAATATTTATAACACCAGTGACGATAATAGAGAAACAATTAATCACTTTAAAAGATTTTCCACTAGAATCAGTTGATAAATTCACGTATCTTGGATCCACAAATACGCAAACCACTTCTTTTGATGATGAAATAAACAGTCGAATTGGTAAGGCAGCTACGACTTTCGGCAAACTCTCAGAAAGGGACTAGAACAACGCGGAACTAACACTAAAGACCAAACTCTTAATATATTAAACTTGTGTGCTTAGCACACTATAATATGGATCTGAAACCTGGACAACAAACTCAAATCACGAAAAAAGACTAAATGTCTTCCACATGCAATGTCTCCGTAGAATAATGCACATCAAAGGTCAGGACAAAATAACCAGCTTAACTGTCCTACAACGTGCTAAGACCCCAACAATCATGTCGATGCTCAGATGTCGAAGACTAAGATAGCTGGGGCACGTCCAGTGAATAGAAAAAAAACGCATCCCCAGGCAAATACTATATGGTGAACTAATACACGGAAACAGACAAATCGGGAGACCTAAACTACGATATAGAGATATCTGTAAATCATCTCTGAATGACTTCTCCATATGTGAAAATGATTGGGAACATCTGGCAAGTGATCGCACATCATGGAGAGCTTGTGTAAGAAAAGGTATACCCGATATTTGACACTGTGCTCAGGCAATACTTAGAAGAGAAAAGACTCATAAAAAAGGATGGAAAACCGTATGGATCAGTGGGTCTGACATGTTCATTCTGTGACCGTGTGTGTTTGTCAAACATTGGTAGAATTAGCCACGAGAAAAGCTGTTCGACAAAAACAAAACCTCAAAAACAAAAATTTAAAACAAAACAAAATACACAATAGCCTACACTAGACCATCAGACAAGGCGAGTAGAACCATACATTGAAGATACCGCAGCGAAATGTGAACAGAAGTACGCTAATTGTGCGAGAAATGAAAACAAATGAGTCTGTAGTGTGTGCGTGTGTGCGTGCGTGTGTGTGCGTGTGTGCGTGTGTGCGTGTGTGTGTGTGCGTGTGTGTGTGTGTGTGTGCGTGTGTGTGTGTGTGTGCGTGTGTGTGTGTGGGTGTGTGTGTGCGTATGTGTGTGTGTGTGGGTGTGTGTGTGCGTATGTGTGTGTGTGTGTGGGTGTGTGTGTGCGTATGTGTGTGTGTGCGTGTGTGCGTGTGTGTGTGTGACCTAGTTGTTGTGATACGCCTGCCTGTCTAGCCTCTCTGATGAAATCTGTCACTCGGTTGTTTATGCCAACACAATGTTTGTTGTTCGTGGGTGTTAGTCTATGGTACCTATAATTTCACACAAGATAGCTGGAACATATGTTTGTATACACTGGAGGAGATAGTGTTTAGTGTAGTGTATCTATAATTTCACACAACATAGCTGGAACATATGTATGTATACACTGGAGGAGATAGTGTTTAGTGTAGTGTATCTATAATTTCACACAAGATAGCTGGAACATATGTTTGTATACACTGGAGGAGATAGTGTTTAGTGTAGTGTATCTATAATTTCACACAAGATAGCTGGAAAATATGTTGGTATCACAGGAGGAGATAGTGTTTAGTGTAGTGTATCTATAATTTCACACAAGATAGTTGGAAAATATGTTTGTATACACTGGAGAAGATAGTGTTTAGTGTAGTGTATCTATAATTTCACACAAGATAGTTGGAAAATATGTTTGTATACACTGGAGAAGATAGTGTTTAGTGTAGTGTATCTATAATTTCACACAAGACAGCTGGAAAATATGTTTGTATACACTGGAGAAGATAGTGCTTAGTGTAGTGTATCTATAATTTCATACAAGATAGCTGGGACATATGTTGGTATACATGGAGGAGATAGTGTTTAGTGTAGTGTATCTATAATTTCACACAACATAGCTGGAACATATGTTTGTATACATGGAGGAGATAGTGTTTAATGATAAAACCATGAAAGAAATACCAGGCTCTGTAGCGAGACACTCTATATTTGCTTCTGTTAATAACTCGTGATTTTGTGTCGTATTTTTGTTCTCCAAGCAATTTCTATCGTTACAGAGTCAGCTAACATGTTAATGCAGGTCTGGTTGCAACAGCAGTTTTCTTCCTTTTTTTAAAAGACATATTTGATCTTTAACATAGTTGTTTATCATTGATACTGTAGTTAATTTGATCATTTGTGTCTTTCCCTTTAGATAATATACACAAACTTTTTTCTATTATACATTCACAATGATTAGTGGAAGGTGTATCTTAAAAAACTTGTGTGATTAAAAACAGAGTATTGCAACCCCAGAAGCGCTCATGTTTGCCAAACTTGTATCCTTCTGTTACACACTTTAACCACTGACATATAATCCACACATAAATATTATTATGTGGGAAGGACACAGGACTTCGACAACCATGAGTCCATGTCACTGCTTCGGATGAAAGAGATGGGAGTTAAGATGGGCACAGCCAGAAATAAGAAACTTAGTGGGCGTGTGAGAAGACTTATCAACCAACACAGAACTAGAGTCGTCAGTCGCTGGACACTGCGGGACTTGCTTAGGAGGGCATCTGAACACCTATGGACATGTTCGGAGTGCAATGATGATGAGTCGCAAATAACTCAAAAACTCATTAACTCAATAACTCAATAACATCAACATTAATGTGAGTTGCTGATCTTACTTTGTTTGTGTGTGTGTGTGTGTGTGTGTGTGTGTGTGTGTGTGTGTGTGTGTGTGTGTGTGTGTGTGTGTGTGTGTGTGTGTGTGTGTGTGTGTGTGTGTGTGTGTGTGTGTGTGTGTGTGTGTGTGTGTGTGTGTGTGTGTGTGTGTGTGTGTGTGTGTGTGTGTGTGTGTGTGTGTGTGTGTGTGTGTGTGTGTGTGTGTGTGTGTGTTGTGTGTGTGTGTGTGTGTGTGTGTGTGTGTGTGTGTGTGTGTGTGTGTGTGTGTGTGTGTGTGTGTGTGTGTGTGTGTGTGTGGGGTGTAACAAACTGAAACCACTTCCATGAATATCAAATTTAAGAATAAGAGGAATGAACCAGAATTTGAACATTTTCAAATATAAAAGGTGTGAAATTTCAAAGATTGTATTTAAATGTACTACTTTTAAATAGCCATAGAGGCCATTTTTGGCCATGTAATGAGAAGAGAACAACTGGAATATATTGTAACAACTGGAAAAATTGAGAGACGAAGAGATAGAGGGAAGCAAAGAGAAAAAATAACAGACAGCTTAAGAGAATGGCTTGGCAGACTGTCAACAACAGAAATGATAAATAGCTGCCGAGTTCGAAAGTTGTGGAGAGACATGATCACCTACGTCAGTAGGCCTGGTACTTGATGATGATGACTTTTAAATAAAAACTACCAGCTGTGCTAGTGGGATTTTATTTCATTTTTGAACGCCCTAACTTCATGAGGACCTTTTGATTTCTTGATGTCGAGCTTTGCATGTTCAAAGCTGATTTTTGTAACTTCAAAGTAGCATTTCAGTTGAAGTCATGGAAATATATTGATGGATAAAGCTGTCCTGAGCCCTGTGTATCCCTCTCCTGTTTACAATTGGTAGTTCATAGAAGTGGTCTCAATTGTGTGACTCTGCACACGACATGTCAAGTTTTTAGTTAAAGCAAACATGTATCCTTTTATGATGTTTTAATAGGTAAATCTCGTAACAGAAAAGATCAAATATTGGACAAGTTTATAGATTATTCTTCTTCTACCTTTCAGCTCCCTGTGGAGCATGGGTCTTCAACAAACACTTTCCAAGTCGTTCTGTTTCTTGCCATTCTTTTAAGATCATTCCATGTCTTTCCCATCATCTTCACCTATGCTTCCACCTGTCTTCTTCAAGAACATTTTGGTCATCCTCTTTGTTTTTTTTCCTTGGGGATTCCAAAAAAGGGCCTGTTGTGTAATACAGTCAGTGGACTTCCACAGTGTGTGTTCTATCCAGCGCCATCGTTTTCTTTATCAACTGGTATTTGATTGGTATTTTTCCACAATGCTATGTCAGTGATTTTGTCCTGCCATCTCCATCCTTTTACTCTGCGTAAGCATCCATTAATGAAGGTGTGCATCTTCGTGATTGGCATTCTTTTGTTGTTCTCCATGTTTCACAGCCATATAATAGGACTGACGTAACACAGGAGTTGACATTTTTTTTTTTGGTATTTAACGTAACTTGTTTGTACTTCCATATGATTCCCAGTAGAACGAATGCTAGAAAGCGAATTAGAGATTGGCGGTGCAATATTCAATTTTTTACCGCAAACGTTCTAATATTTTTAGATACACCTTCTTTTAATCACTTTATAATAGAAGAAGCATGTCTACTTTATGTTCCTGAAAAACATAAATGAACTAAATAACTAAAACATCGGTGGCAAATAGCTGTGCCCGGATACAATAGGAGTTATTATGTGAAGGGAAAAAGAACCACATATTAGAGAATAGTGGTAGGTTAGTAGAACTGTGTGGATAAGACTTAGGGCACTCTACGAAAGATGGCCTCAGAGTGAGAATGTGGTGAGATCTGTGGTTACCCTAGGAGACGTACGACCTGTACGTTCTTCTGTCGGTTCGTGGCAAACAAAACAAAGAAAATGAGAAACTCTTTGGGAAATAGAATATAGCATGCCCTGTGCATCCGACATTGTTGTTGACCCTTCTTTCTCTTGTTGACGTACGATATTGAAGTCAAAGGGCGCTCCGATTAAGACTTACCGCAATATGAAAAAAAGTACCTACAGCACGCCAAGTGGCGTATAGGGAGTATGGTTGTTAGTGACCATAAATTTTACAGACCTTCGGCACATGATTTTTGGGGTAATGAGGTCGGTATTACGCCCGTGCCACTTTACTTTCCCAGAAAAAAAATCCGGTACCCATTTAAGGCTGGATGGAAACGGAAGCCTTCGGTTGGGATCGAACCCTACTGTTCTTGTCCTTTGTAGTCCAGTTCACTAACCACTGAGCTATCGCGGCTCCCGACTTGCTGCAATATGCGCGAGATATATTTCGCTTTTTGGTAGCAGGCCCCGTCCCCCCCCCCCACAAAAAAAAACATGCAGAAATAACACTTTTACACAAGCAAGAAGGGAGCCGCGATAGCTCAGTGGTTAGTGAACTGGACTACAAAGGACAAGAGGTAGGGTTCGATCCCAACCGACGGCTTCCGGTTCATCCAGCCTTTAATGGGTACCGGATTTTTTTTCCGGAAAAGTAAAGCGCCACGGGCGTAATACCGACCACATTATCCCAAAAATCATATGCCGAAGGTCTGTAAAATTTATGGTCACTAACACCATATTCCCTATACGCCACTACTAGGGTACTTTACTTTACAAGCAAGATAACTGAAAAACACGTACACACAACATTCCTACACAAACAATAGACACACACAACACCCACCCCTCCCCAAATGAATCGCACTCATAAAACATAAATCACTCGCATTCAAACAACAGTATCTAAAATGGGCGCGCGCACACACGCACAACTCCTGCACACACAAACTACTGTACATATACAACTCCGATTTAAACAACATAACTGAAAACACACACACAACACTCGCACATAAACAACACCCACACATACACAACGCCCGCACATACCCACAACACTCGTACAACAAGGTAACTAAAAAGCACACACATATACGCGCGCGCGCGCACAAACATAAACACGCACACCCAAAACTCCTACTCAGATAACATAACTGAAACACACACACAAAACACCCCTTCTCAAACAACGTAACTAAAAAGCATACACACACTCACATGCACACACATACACACACAACTGCCACTCCAATAATACAACTGACACACACGCACACGCATACACAACTCTCACTCCAATAACATAACTAACACACACACGCACACACACGCACACAACTCCCACTCCAATAACATAACTGACACACACACACACATACACACACAACTCCCACTCCAATAACATAACTCATAAACACACAACTCCCACTCCAATAACATAACTGACACACACACACACGCACACACATACACACACAACTCCCACTCCAATAACATAACTAACACACACACACACACAACTCCCACTCCAATAACATAACTAACACACACACACACAACTCCCACTCCAATAACATAACTAACACATACACACACAACTCCCACTCCAATAACATAACTGAAACGCACACACACGCACACAAACACGCGCACACACACACACACAACTCCCACTCCAATAATACAACTGACACACACACACGCACACACACATACACACACACAACTCCCACTCCAATAACATAACTGAAACACACACACACAAACACATAAAACTCCCCTTCTCAAAAAACGTAACTAAAAAAAACATGCGGACACCCCCTACCTCCACCCAAAGAACATAACCACTAAAAAAACCACAATAAAAAGTGGAATGTTCGTCGTACAAGTCATCAAGTTTGATGATGTTTGTGATTGAAACTGGCGATGAACTACACAACAAGACTTGCATGAATGACGCCAACAGCCTGAGATCTCACTGAAGCTGAGCTAAGTCAGACATGAGCACTGATTTGAAATGAACATCGCAGATTTGAGCGGTAAATCAACATTGCTACAGTTTTAAGCCAGCAAAAAAAAAAAAAAAATGGTGTTTACTTTGAAAAGGCTGTGAGCTATTCCTGTTTTTTTTTTTTCGTTTTTGTTTGTTTATTTTTATTTTTTTTTTTTTTAAATGGATTACAAATCTGCCTTTCTCCGCGTAAACTGAAAGCAGATTCCTATATACAATAGGGTAAAAAGAAATGATCCGGATGGAATTAAGACTGGAGCATAAACAAAGAGCATCGGTGGCTGAGTGATTAGTGTGCTCGCTTCCTCATCAGGTGGATCCAAGTTCTATCCCAGAAGTGGCGGATTTTTTTTTTTTTTTTTGGGGGGGGGGGGGAGGGGAGGGGGGGGGCCGGGGGCGCCAAGGTTCCGGGTTTCACCTTGTCTCTGTAAATGGGTACCAGAGATTTTCCTGTGAAGTAAACGCGACCTGGCGTGATACCAGCCACATCACTCAAAAAAAGGAGGGAACCTTTTTTTTTCTAATAAACAAAGTGATAGAGACCCGAGTACAGAGAGCAACCATTATCGACTACCACCTGTCTCTGCTTAGGAAACATCCAAACATCCCATTAAAAGCTAAGAGACAAATGATAAATGCCATTTTTACACAAGTCTAATCTAACCAATGGCAAACATGCCCTTTGAACATTGCCCACGCAGTGGAACATGCAGTTTGAAAATCAGAAAACATATTCGGAATATTTTTGTAATGCCTGGAATATGTAAACAAAGAACAAATGAAATGGTAGTAGTCTTCTTCTTTTTTCCTTCCTCATTTGCCTTTCAGCGTCGAGGGGAGATATAATTTACGGTCTTTTTCTCTTCTGTTCGCTTCTGCTGCTGTTATGTTTCCTAATGCTTCTAATATTCCATTGATCCATCTTTTCCGCGGTCTACCCTTGGGTCTGGTGTTCTTGCAACGCTTATTGAAGGCTCGTTGTGTTGTGTTTTGATCACTCTACCATGTCACGTGGCCAAACCATTTTATTTGTTGTTTCTTTATATATTCTATGGCGGGCGCTATTCCTAGCTTTTTTCTCAGTTCTTCATTTCTGATCTTATCTCTCAGACTGTTTCCTTTCATTCGTCTAACACATTTCATTTCAGTAGAGGTTATTTTTCTTATTGTTCTTGCATCTAGGTCAAGGACTGGCATGGGTCGCACAACTTTGGGATGAACTGTATTGTACAGTGCCCGTTTTGCCTCTAGTGTTATTTTTTTGTTGGACAATAGTGGTAATAGCCGTCCAATGATTTGCAAGCTTTGATGCATTTTGCGTCTATCTCTGCTGTTTGAGAATTGTCGTTTGTCACTAGACTTCCTAGGTATTTGAATTCCTCTACCTGTTTTAGTTGTCTGCTTTCTATAGTTATGTTGATGTCTGTTTTTCTTTTGCGACATTCATGATTTCTGTTTTGTTAATGTTGATTTTCATGTTGTATTTTATGCTTGTGCTGTTGAGTTTATTTAGTGTTCTTGTAGGTCTTTTATTTTTCCATGTATGAGTGCCTGATCGTCTGTAAATAAAAGCTCGTTGATCTCCTCAGACTCTTATGGGTTGGCTAGCTTGCATATATGGTCCATGTATGTAATAAACAGTAGGGGGGATAGTACGCACCCCTGTCTTACACCTAATCTAACTTCGAAGTGGTCTGTGTAGACAGCTGCTGTTCGTACTGTGCAGCTGTTGTTGAGACTTTTAAATAGGTTGGATAGATGTTGGCTTACTCCGTATGTTGTTAGTATCTCCCACAGTTGTTCTTTGTTTACTCTGTCGAATGCTTTTTCCTAGACAATGAAAGCTATGTACACATTTTGATGTGTTTTGTCGTTTTCTCTGCTAGCTAGTTGAAGTTAAGTCGAAGGTCCTGGTAATACTGCAAACGAATTAAAATCCATAATTGTTCAACTGCCCCTACCAGTGGAATCATCCGAATTAACATCACATTGCATTGAAGAATGAAAACAAAGAAAGGCAGCTGCAGCCCCCATCATAGCAGCTACTGCGCATGCCAAAAAACTTAGGCGTAACAGCATCGAAAGTGAACGCAGCCAAACCGTCCTTCGTCATACGATATCATCATTCATTGTTAACGATCGGAATATCGAAAAACGATCCGGATGAAATACACAGCTCACGGTGTGCACAGAGCACTAAACTCAGTAGCTCCGACAGCAAGCCGGACTTGGAATATGAGGAAACTGCAAAAAATAACACTTTTCAAAAAGAGCATCAACGGTTTCTGTCGCCTCTCCGCCATAAAATGGTTTGAACACTTAGAATGAAACCAGACCAAACAACATTAAACGCTTTCTACTTTTAAGGCAGCAGGAGAGAGAGAGAAAGAGAAAGAGAGACAGAGACCAAGATCTAGGAAGAGATTAATGAACGGAGTGAAAGACATAAACAAGAACCAAATCATTTATATCTTAACAACGCCTAGATACGCCAATTAACGACACTACATCTAAAACGGAATTTAATGAAGGAGCAAATTAGCAATGCAGCATCTTCCCACATTAGATTATATCACACATTATATTATATCACACATTAGATTATAACACACATTAGATTATATCATGCATTAGATAATATCACACATTAGATTATAACACACATTAGATTATATCATGCATTAGATAATATCACACATTAGATTATATCACACATTAGATTATATCATGCATTAGATAATATCAGACATTAGATAATAGCACACATTAGATTATATCATACATTGGATCATATCATATATTAGATCACATCATGTATTAGATTATATCATACATTTGATTATATCATACATTCTAATATATCACACATTAGATTATATATCCCACATCAGATTATATTCCACATTAGATTATATCAGACATTAGATTATATATCCCACATCAGATTATATTCCACATTAGATTATATCAGACATTAAATATTCTCAAATTTCCCCAAACTCTAACATTTGACAATCTTTAAATGTTCCACTTGTTTTATTCCTCAAGCTATATAAGTAAAGAAAAAGTAAAGTACCCCCGTCACGCCAAGTGGCATATAGGGAATATGGTGTTAGTGACCATAAATTTTACAGACCTTCAGCACATGATTTTTGTGGTAATGTGGTCGGTATTACGCCCGTGTCGCTTTACTTTCCCAGAAAAAAAATCCGGTACCTATTTAAGACTGGGTGAACCCGGTAACCGTCGGTTGGGATCGAACCCCACCTCTTGACCTTTGTAGTCCAATTCACTAACCACAGAGCTATCACGGCTCCCTCAAACTATATAGTAAAAAAAAAAAGTAAGGTACCCCCGTCACGCCAAGTGGCGTATAGGGAATATGGTTTTAATGAACATAGATTTTACAGACCTTCGGCACATGATTTTTGGGGTAATGTGATACCCTCAAACTATATCATTGATACATATTCGCTCCAGCTAAAAAAAAATGTATCGTTTTGTCTGTGGTGTCACAAATTGAAACCACCTCCATGAAATTGCAATTTTAAGAGGGGTGGAATGAATCAGTCTGTGGATATCTACATCCACAAATGTTGCAACAAATTGGAATACCGGTCATTATGGTGGATAGGGGGACAAGAATCATTGAGGCCCAGTCTGAAAAGGGTTCCTTTTTGCAGTTCTCTCTTATTCCAAGTCCGGCTTGCTGCTGGAGCTACTGAGTTTAGTGTTCTGTGCACACCGTGAGATGTGTTTTCATCCGGATCGAGTTTGGATATTCCGATTGCTTACGATGAATGATGTTACCGTATGACGAATTGCAGTTCAGCTGCGTTCACTTTCGATGCTGCTACGCCTTATGTCTTTTGGCGTGTGCTGTAGCTGCTATGACGGGGACTGCAGCTGCCTTTCTTTGTTTGAATCCCTCAATGAGATGAGTTTTAATTCGAATGATTCCACTGGCAAGTGGCGGCTGAACAGTTTTGGATTTTAATTCGTTTCCAGTGATTCGGGGCATTCAACTACCTACAACTACAACTACAGCTACATCTATACAACCCTTACTTTTATCTTTTTCCGTCCTTTCTCCTCTGTTTTTTTTTTTCCTGTGACCAAAACCGGACGTGGTATCTATAGATATCCTAATGCGGGGGTGATGTTATTTCTTCATATAAAACTCTCAAGCGGACTTCCATCATACGTCAACATCTTTACGTCATCACACCTAGAAATTTTACGGAAACAAGCTGGCTCGTTCAACGAGTACACAACAAACACGGGAATGGCTACACACTCGCCGTTTACCTGGATCGCGGTTTCAGATACCTGCTAAATTAACCTACCTGTGCGCGTGCGCCGGTGAGTGTGTGTTTGCTCTGTAACCACTTCTTATCAGCATTCCCAACGCGGCCACTACGTCATCTACCCTGTAATGTGTAGCCACTCCTAGCAACTGCGAAAAGGCAGGAAACACGTTTGGCAAATTTACGTGTTGAGGGGTCAAAGGTTCTGGTCGGTGAGTTTTTGTTTAGCAAATCTAGAAACATGTTGCCAGATTTATTGATTTGTACAACAGCTAGCCAGTACGCCTCAAAATTACTGTTTGTTACTAATTATAAGACAATACAAACAGGACTACAAAGGACAAGACGTCGGGTTCGATCCTGACCGACGGCTTCCGGGTTCACCCAGCCTTAAGTGGGTACCAGGTTTTTTTCTGGGAAAGTAAAGCGGCACGGGTGTAATACCGACCACATTATCCCAAAAATCATGTGCCGAAGGTCTGTAAAAATTAGTCACTAACAGCATATTCCCTATACGCCACTTGGCGTGACGGGGCTCTTTACTTTTTACTTATGATTGTAGATGTTCAGCAGTCATTTTGCCTGTGCCACACTTACACTCATCAACACACACACTATCTTTACGACACATCATACCATTGCTGGAGTATGTTGGAGGAGGGGGGGGGGGGGAGACGATAGAACCAGTGGGATAAAGGCCGCTTGGTCAAGCAGTCGCCACGACGTGTGAGACTCAGGATTTTTATTTCACCCCCGATAGAAAAAATACTTTCTGTCTAGCGGGGGCTACGAACACCGGACGTCAGCTTTTCAGCCAGCGGGACAGTGGTTTTAATGGCACGGCCACGCGAACTTCTACATCAGAGGTAAATATAGTTTGGTTGTTGAAAAGTTGGTACAGGTTTATATAGTTAGGTTGTTGAAAAGTTGGTACAGGTTTATATAGTTAGGTTGATAAAAAGTTGGTACAGGTTTATATAGTTAAGTTGATGAAAAGTGAGTACTTCAATCTGTTGTGGCCTGTTCAGTCTAAAAATTACTTTTCCTCTCTATTGATCTGGTAGTAGTTACACATTTTTCTGTTGAGCTTGTAGTAGTCACCATTTATTCTGTTGAGCTGATAGTAGTCACCATTTTTTCTGTTCAGCTGGTAGTAGTCACCATTTTTTTCTGTTCAGCTGGTAGTAGTCACCTTTTTTTCTGGTGGCCCTGGTGGTCTGTATTCCATTTGTCCTCCTTGCTCTTGGGAAAGTACGATGAAATGTCTATTTGGAAAATGTCTAACTGCGATGGGGTTAAGGAGAAAATGGTGATGCGTATTCATTGGTTAGAATTTGAATCATCATCATCAAGTACCGGGCCTACTGGCGTAGGTGATTATGTATCTCCACAACTTTCGATCACTACAGTTATTTATCATTTCTGTTGTTAACTTTCTGCCAAGACATTCTCTTAAGCTGTCTGGTATTTTTTCTATATGCTTCCCTCTATCTCTTCGTCCCTTAATTTTCCCAGTTGTTACAATATATTCCAGTTGTTCCCGTCTCATTACATGGCCAAAAATGATGATTGTTTCTTCCTAATACTGGAAATTAGCTCTCTTTTTGCTTTGACCTCTTTCAGAACATCTTCATTACTTTTCTTAGCTGTCCATGGTAATCTCAACATTCTTCTGTAAAACCACATTTCTACAGACTCCAGTGATTTTCTTGTCTGTTGTCCTATTGTCCATGATTCACATCCATATGTTAAGAATGGCTCTACATAACATTTAAGAACTCTTTATTTGGATAGCTAATTAAATTATGAGGCTTTGATCAGACATATCCGAACATTTAAGAAGGAGCAAAGCCCACAACACGTGATGATTGAGAGACAATCAGACAATCAGACCATACAAGCCAATCAGAATAGTAGAACAGCAAACGGTCAGGACCATGGAGAGACAGGGAGCCGCGATAGTTCAGTGGTTAGTGAACTAGACTACAAAGGACAAGAGGGGTAGGGTTCGATCCCAACCGACGGCTTTCTGGTTCACCCAGCCTTAAATGGGTACCGGATTTTTTTCTTGGAAAGTAAATCGACACGGGAGTAATACTGACCACATTACCCCAAAAATCATGTGCTGAAGGTCTGTAAAATTTATGGTCACTAACACCATATTCCCTATACGCCACTTGGCGTGACGGGGGCTCTTTACTTTTTTTTTTTTTTTTTTAACCACGGGGGGGGACAGTCTATGATCATTGGTCAGATCAAGCCCAGTGTTCCAGGTGGGTAGTCGTAATATCCGGACGGGCTGAATTGAGAGAAAAGCTAGTGAGGTTAAGGAATAATATATCGATAGAGTAGAATTTCCTTTCCAGTTCACTAGTCACTGACCTATCATGGCTGCCCGAAGCTTATAGATATGGTGTGAAACTAAGAAGGTGAAATGGTGTGAAAGTGGAAATGAGGGGATTGTTAGTTAGAGACGGTGAGTTGAACTGTTATGGAAAGTATGAGTTAGAGACAAGTGTGTGGAGACAGGGAAATTGTGAGTTAGAGACGACGAGTGGAGACAGCGAAATTGTGAGTTAGAGGCAGTGAGTGGAGACAGGGAAATTGTGAGTTAGAGACGGCGAGTGGAGACAGCGAAATTGTGAGTTAGAGACAGTGAGTGGAGACAGGGAAATTGTGAGTTAGAGACGGTGAGTGGAGACAGCAAAATTGTGAGTCAGAGACGGTGAGTGGAGACAGCGAAATTGTGAGTTAGAGACGGTGAGTGGAGACAGGGAAATTGTGAGTTAGAGGCAGTGAGTGGAGACAGGGAAATTGTGAGTTAGAGACGGCGAGTGGAGACAGCGAAATTGTGAGTTAGAGACAGTGAGTGGAGACAGGGAAATTGTGAGTTAGAGACGGTGAGTGGAGACAGCAAAATTGTGAGTTAGAGACAGTGAGTGGAGACAGCAAAATTGTGAGTCAGAGACGGTGAGTGGAGACAGCGAAATTGTGAGTTAGAGACGGTGAGTGGAGACAGGGAAATTGTGAGTTAGAGGCAGTGAGTGGAGACAGGGAAATTGTGAGTTAGAGACGGCGAGTGGAGACAGCGAAATTGTGAGTTAGAGGCAGTGAGTGGAGACAGGGAAATTGTGAGTTAGAGACGGTGAGTGGAGACAGCAAAATTGTGAGTTAGAGACAGTGAGTGGAGACAGGGAAATTGTGAGTTAGAGACGGTGAGTGGAGACAGGGAAATTGTGAGTTAGAAACGGTGAGTGGAGACAGCAAAATTGTGAGTTAGAGACGGCGAGTGGAGACAGCGAAATTGTGAGTTAGAGGCAGTGAGTGGAGACAGGGAAATTGTGAGTTAGAGACGGTGAGTGGAGACAGGGAAATTGTGAGTTAGAGACGGTGAGTGGAGACAGAGAAAATGTGAATTAGAGACAGTGAGTGGAGACAAGCAAAATAGTGAGTTTTGGATGAGTGGAGACAGAGAAAATGTGAGTTAAAGACGGTGAGTCTTTTCGTAAGTCTATAGTTAATTCTATCAATATGTATATAGTTATTATATATCTCAATAAGTCCGCAGTTATTCTATCTTCATATGCCCATAGTTGAGATATATCTCAATGCGTCCACATTTATTATATGTTTTCACATCAACGGTTGTGTTATCTTTCTATATGTCCTCACAATGTTCTTTGTCTTGATCGAATTGCAACGTAAATTAAGAGCCACATTGCAACAAATATATTCTCAATGAGAGAGAGAAACGTATTGAACTCTCTTGTACTAAAAACCGTAGTAACTGGAGTTTCTGTGTGCAGGCGCGTTAATTCACGTTTCTTCATCGCTGTAATTATTTATTTTAATGTAGCACAAAACAAAATCACATCAGAAAGTGATTTTCACTTCATTTTTGGAGTGCAATTGCGATCTAATATAACATAAAAGACGTAATCTGAGATTGAACGGGTGGTGTTTCCGCCAAGAAGTAAAACACATCACCAAGATAACAAGTTAAGGGACTGAGTGGTTAGTCTGCTTGCTTCCTGACCAGTAGTGTCTGGGTTTGATCCCCAGCAGTGGCGGATATTATTTTCAGACCGACAGCACTCTGGGGTTCACACAGCCTCTAAAAATGGGTAACAGAGATTTTTCTGGGAAGTAAAGGCGGCCTGGCGTGATACTGACCGCATCACCCATAAACATTCTGCTATCATAGAAAATAATTGTCCCTAGTACAATATTCCCCATACCCCTAGGAAGATGTGGAGATAACCTTTACTTTCACAAGTTGTTATGATTCATCTCACGAAACGTTGGTGCACTTATTTGACACAGATCACCGACCTGCCGAAAAACCACCACAGGAAATCATAATCATCATCGAGTGCCATCTCCGCATCGAAGGTTGGCTACCATGGAGCGCCATTCTGCTCTGTCCCTGCGTTGATGATGCAGGTTGTCATAGGCTGGTTTGTCCATCTTTTGATGTTACTCGTCCATGTTAGTCTTGGTCTGCCACTGCCTCGTTTACCTTGTATTTTTCCCTCCAGGATTACTTTTAGTAGGCTGTTGTGTCTTTTAACAGGGCGCACAAATTTCATTTGTCTTGTTTGAATTGTGTTTAGTAGTTCTCTTTTCATTTTTAGTTGTTTTAAAACTTCATGGCTTGCTTTCTTTTCCTTCCATCCAATTCTACCTATTCTTCTATACATGTTAAAGGTTTCAATTCTCTGTTCTGTTTTCTTATCTAATGTCCATGTTTCTGCACCATATAGGAATGTTGAGAAGACATAACATTTTGCTATTCATAGTTTTAGCCCTGACGTTATTTGTTTTGATGTTAGTATGTTCTTCATGACATTAACATTACTTTTTGCCACAGGAAATACGATCCCAGAATTCATTCGGTCTCTTCTCAAACAAACCTGTCAAACTTCATTAACCTTTCAGAAATAACATACCCTAAGGCAGAGCTCTTGAGACGACCAAGTTAAACAAGCTTCTACAACTCTTCAAAGGAAAACGGGGAAAGAAAAGTAATTCTTGGCACTAGTTTCCCCAAGAATATATTGCTTTAAGCATTTTGGCTGTCTCCTTCAACGATCTATTTTTTAAATAGGCCCGTGTGGGCTGGGTGGTCTAGACGTAACACGTATAAGACGTCGACTTCTAGATAAGGTCCAGAGTTCGATTCCTTTTCCATACGGTGGGAAATAAATAAAAATATAAAAAATGGAAGGGGTTAAGGCAAAGAAACGCAAATGAATGCATACAAATGCGAATCTGCAGTAAAGCTGAATGTGAGGGAGAATTGAAAAAAAAATAGAAAAAATGGTATGGTAAAAGCTTTACGTCATTGATAGACGTCACAGATTTGAATGACGTTTCGGCTTATTAGGCCTTCAGTAGGAACAAACAAACAACACGCGCACACAGATATGTAAGTAAATAAAACTAATCCTACATAGTAAAATAAGTAAAGTACCCCCGTCACGCCAAGTGGCGTATATGGAAATATGGTGTTAGTAACCCTATATTTTACAGACCTTCAGTACATGATTTTTGGGGTAATTGTGGTCGGTATTACGCCCGTGCTGCTTTACTTTCCCAGAAAATAATCCAGTACCCATTTAAGGTTGGGCGAACCCGGGAGCCGTCGGTTGGGATCGAACCCTACCCCTTGTCCTTTGTAGTCCAGTTTACTAACCATTGTGCTATCGCGGCTCCCTAATCCTACATAGCTAACTAGTAATGAAACATCCAAAACAAAATAGTCGAAACGTGTTTAAGAAAAGAAAAATGACTTCCCTGTATCGTCTAGGTTACCTCGACTGGAAAGACACTGAGAATGTCTAAAAGTATCTAAGGGCCTACAAATACATGTATACACACACACCCACAGATGCGTGTATACATATATACACGTACAAACTCCGCCACTTTCAGAGAAAGCCCTTAGAGTGCCATTCTTTACCGAATCATAGTGCTAGCTCGATGATAGATTCGAATGATGTGAATCTTCTGGGGCGTTGCAAAGTTCAGATACCAGTAAACAGAATTGGTTCCACTTCTCCATTGTGTGTGTGTGTGTGCAGTCATTGTCATAGAGATTGGTCTTTGTTTTGTTATTAACTGCGGCCTCTGGTCCACATCCGTCTCCTGTATAACAAGCATCAAATTTATCGGTCTGGTTTGTGATCTGTTTGAGAGCCACTTTCCGACCCCCGCCAATGTAGATGGAGCAGATATTTGCAACTATCGCCCTTTCAATCCGTAACTTGTTGATCAGACCAGCCCCAGAGCAGAAGGCATCAATCTCGTGCGGACTAACTACAAACCTTGATACATTGTTACATGAGGCAGAACCATTCAGTTTTACCGTGAAACTGTCCGGATATTTAAGTCATTCGCATAAATCCTAAACCAGGAGCACGGCAAAGATTGATTGAGAGTTGCCTCAACTGATGTAGAATATGTGTCCGGATTACATGACGTGTCGTTGTTATCAAACAGGAAAGTAGGTTCAGATTTTTGGACATATTTGCAAATAAAATCCAAGTACTGACACTGGGGTCCGAAAATTTTGTGCTGACAACTGTCATTGTTTGAGCATGCCCATGTAGTTTTGTCACAAACTAAGCCATTATAGCAGTGACATTGTAACGTACAATTTGCCCCAAACCAACCGTCGGCACAAGTAAGGTCATTAGCTTCCATGGTTGCTAACGAAGCCAGCGAATAAAGACTTGATCTACAGCGATGGTTAACGAACTGTGTACACACATTTATTATCAAACCCGTGATTACATTTTTTTTTAAAATCCGCCATCTCACTGTGGTAACAGATAGCGTGAAATTCTCTAATAGAATGAGATAAACCGTTGGAGACAAGGAAAGTCAACTCATTGTTAGTCACATCTCTCATCTTTGTGCGTGCGTGTCTGTGTTAGTCACATCTCACATCTTTGTGTGTGCATGTCTGTGTTAGTCATATCTCACATCTTTGTGTGTGCATGTCTGTGTTAGTCACATCTCACATCTTTGTGTGTGCATGTCTGTGTTAGTCACATCTCACATCTTTGTGTGTGCATGTCTGTGTTAGTCACATCTCACATCTTTGTGCGTGCGTGTCTGTGTTAGTCACATCTCACATCTGTGTGTGTGCATGTCTGTGTTAGTCACCTCTAGTGACTCGGGTAGATGGTGCTCGTAAACCTGGGAGGGCCGACCATCTAAGGGCAGAATCCCCCTACAGGAAAGACAACCTGCTGCCTTGCAGGAAGATTGTGAACAATCAAAGACTAGGGAAAGCAAACCCGAATAAAATGCTGGCTGAAATCGGATGCACTGGGCCACTGGCGCAGAACACAGTGCAACGCATTAACGGGTGTTCAATCAGAGTGGATCTGGCGAACTCTATTTGTGATGTTCTGTCTTTGTGTGCTATCAACACACTTAGTCTGACAACTGACTTCATGTGGGAGTCTGGAATCCTACTCTGATTGAGTCCTGATCGCAGAGAGAGAGTACAAACAGACATGCACATAAACAATTGAATCCGTGGCTTTCTCTGAGCAATGAGATCCGATGTCCATCATTATCATCATGTGCCATACCGGTTGGCGTAGGCGATAATGTCCCTCAACAATCTTCTATCCACAGTGCATCGTATCAATTCTGTTGTTGACTGTTTTCCATGCCATGACAACAAGCTATCTATAGTTCGTTCACAAATTCGTGCCTACAGATTTGATTAATTATCTCGGAAACTGTTTGATGAATTTCTGTAATTCTTTTTCATGAAATCTTATTTTTTCATCGACTTTCAGATTTGATAACATTTAAGTACAAAGGTAGTCTGAATTTTGCACAAATCGTTTTTTGTTATATAATTTTAGGAAAATGTCAAACCGAGTATTCTAAACAATAGATTTTACTGTAAATTACATTAATTTTCTAACAATGCAAGCTAAAGGCGTATTCGTATTACATTGAATAGAGCAGAATTTTTCATTTGATTTTATATCTTCGTCATAGAGATAGGTAAACTTTGACCAAAGTATCAAACACACATATTCGCCAAATAGCAGGCGTGCCATAAACAAAATATATGGAACAACCAGAACATCAAACACACATAGTCAGCAAATAGTAAGAGTATCATCAGCTAAATTGTGCATATGTCATACATATGTCACACATATGTCATTCCGAATCAGAAGTCTCTAAGAGGTTAACAACTGTTATCGGTTGGACAAACTACAATCCATCTCGTTGCCAGTATTGTTCCTCTTCTCTGAGCACATGGTCGTCACATTTTTTCAAATATTAAATGTCTATCGTTGAGAGGGCATCACGCCCAACAATGCTCAACAATATATATAGTAGTTATAGTATTTTCTCTCTTTGGTATCCGTGATCTCTCTATCCCAGTATTTTGCCAGTTGTAACCAATTATTCCAATTCTCCAGCCGTCTCGAAAAAAGCAGAAGGTCCCGTGTATTCTGGGCATATTAAAGAACCCGTGGCATTTGGACACAAAAAGCAGAAGGTCCCGTGTATTCTGGGCATATTAAAGAACCCGTGGTATATGGACAAAAAAAGTAGGCCAAAAGTGTTCCTGCCGGGCAAAATTAATAGGGGGAAAAAAACCTACCAAAAGCGTTAAAACTCCACGATAAAAAAAAATGAGTGCCTCTGAAGTTGGAGAATATCTGCCTGTATTGCGAGGGGTACCTGAGCTGCCGGTGTGTCAAATAGAAAAAAAGTGATATCCACGCAAAGTTCAGCCCCTCGAGATATCAAGTTGCGAATGAAAACAAGGAAACAAAACAACAAATAGGCTGGTTTCTACTTTGTGCTTTTAAAATATTGGACATGTGATTGAGAAGAGATAATAACCGAATAGCAAAGCAAGCAAGTCATGTGGGAAACAATAGGTAAGAGGAAAAGAGGACGACCCAGAGAGAGACACTGAGAAGAACATTGTTGAGAGAGGCATGAGCAGTAGGAATCGGCTCCCTCGATGAGATAGAGCTGCTTGCACAGAACAGAGACAAATGGCGAGATTTGATAAAATATCTTTAAGAGAATTGAAAACTGCTAGAACAAAAATTCAGATAGGAGAAGGAGTATCTTGGTCTACGCCCAATGGGCCGGCTACGACTCGAAAGGTCAATAGATAGACTTTAAACAATTCAGAGCTACAACTACTTGGACATACTATAACCAGTGATGGAAAATGTACAACTGAAATAAACAAAGAATAGGAATGGCAACACGTAATTTTAATGTCATGAAAAATATACTAACATCAAAACAAGTAACACCAGGGCTAAAACTAAGAATAGCAAAATGTTATGTCTTCTCAATATTCCTATATGGTGCAAAAACATGGACATTAGGCAAGAAAACAGAACAGAAAATTGAAGCCTTTGAAATGTGGATTTATAGAAGAATAGGTAGAATTGGATGGAAAGAAAAGAAAACAAACGATGAAGTTTTAAAACAACTAAAAATAAAAAGAGAACAACTAAATACAATTCAGACAAGACAGATGAAATTTTTAGGGCACGTTAAAAGCCACATACCCTAATAAAAGTAATATTGGAAGGAAAAATACAATGTAAAAGAGGCAGAGGCAGACCAAGACTAACATGGACGAGTAACATCAAAAGATGGACAAGTCAATCTATAGCAACCTACACCATCAGAGCAAGAAACAGAGTGGAATGGCGCTCCATGGTAGCCAACCTTCGTTGCGGAGACGACAGTCGATGATGATGATGATGATGATGATGATGATGATGATGATGATGATGATGATGATGACTTGAAACAGCTAAACACAACACACATAGAGATCAATAAATGTTGTAGAATCAAACTGAGAGACCGTCTTGAAATATTGATGGGGGAGGGGACAGAATTATGGAAACATGAAAATTAAGTGGCAAAAGAGACAGAATAAGAACTTAGTAAAAGGGTACAGAATGCCAAGATCAACATCATCAAGTACCGGATCAGCTGGCGTAGGTGATCATGTCTCTACAACTTTCGATCTCGACAGTTATTTATCATTTCTGTTGTTGACCATTCTCTTAAGCTGTCTGGTATTTTTTCTCTTTGCTTTCCTCTATCTCTTCGTCCCTCAATTTTTCCAGTTGTTACAATATATTCCAGTTGTTCTCTTCTCATTACATGGTCGAAAAATGAAGATTGTCTCTTCCTAATATTGGAAATTAGCTCTCTTTTTGCTTTGACCTCTTTCAGAACATTTTCATTACTCTTCTTAGCTGTCCATGGTACTCTCAACATTCTTCTGTAAAACTACATTTCTACAGACCCCAGTGATTTTCTTGTATGTTGCCCTGTTGTCCATGATTCACACCCATATGTTAAGACTGGCTCTACATAAGATTTAATAACTTTTTTTTTCTTTTTTCTATTGTATATATATATATTTACGAAGATGACCTTGTTTCAAAGACTCATTGTTAGAGTAAATGCAGAATTATCATGGAGCTAAAATTGAGTTCAAAGCGGTCAAGATTGTACAGGGCTAAAGGTGAGCTTTAGATAATGAAAGCTATATGGAGCAGAGGATGAGCTCTAGACAATGACGCTTAATATAAAAAAGATGAGCTTAAAACAATCAAACCTTGATATGTAACTAAATATGATCTTAAAACAATCAAACCTTGATATGTAACTAAATATGATCTTAAAACAATCAAACCTTGATATGTAACTAAAGATGAGCTTAAAACAATCAAACCTTGATATAACTAACGATAAGCATAAAACAATCAAACCTTGATATGTAACTAAAGATAAGCTTAAAACAATCAAACCTTGATATGTAACTAAAGATAAGCTTAAAACAATCAAACCTTGATATGTAACTAAAGATAAGCATAAAACAATCAAACCTTGATGTGTAACTAACGATAAGCATAAAACAATCAAACCTTTGTATGTAACTAAAGATAAGCTTAAAACAATCAAACCTTGATATGTAACTAAAGATAAGCTTAAAACAATCAAACCTTGATGTGTAACTAACGATAAGCTTAAAACAATCAAACCTTGATGTGTAACTAAAGATAAGCTTAAAACAATCAAACCTTAATATGTAACTAACGATAAGCTTAAAACAATCAAACCTTGATATGTAACTAACGATAAGCTTAAAACAATAAAACCTTGATGTGTAACTAACGATAAGCTTAAAACAATCAAACCTTGATATGTAACTAACGATAAGCTTAAAACAATCAAACCTTGATATGTAACTAACGATAAGCTTAAAACAATCAAACCTTGATATGTAACTAACGATAAGCTTAAAACAATTAAACCTTGATATGTAACTAACGATAAGCTTAAAACAATCAAACCTTGATATGTAACTAACGATAAGCTTAAAACAATCAAACCTTGATATGTAACTAACGATAAGCTTAAAACAATCAAACCTTGATATGTAACTAACGATAAGCATAAAACAATTAAACCTTGATATGTAACTAACGATAAGCTTAAAACAATCAAACATTGATATGTAACTAACGATAAGCTTAAAACAATCAAACCTTGATATGTAACTAACGATAAGCATAAAACAATCAAACCTTGATATGTAACTAACGATAAGCATAAAACAATTAAACCTTGATATGTAACTAACGATAAGCATAAAACAATTAAACCTTGATATGTAACTAACGATAAGCTTAAAACAATCAAACCTTGATATGTAACTAACGATAAGCTTAAAACAATCAAACCTTGATATGTAACTAACGATAAGCTTAAAACAATCAAACCTTGATATAACTAACGATAAGCTTAAAACAATCAAACCTTGATATAACTAACGATAAGCTTAAAACAATCAAACCTTTATATAACTAACGATAAGCTTAAAACAATCAACCCTTGATATGTAACTAAAGATAAGCTTAAAACAATCAAACCTTTATATGTAACTAAAGATAAGCTTAAAACAATCAAACCTTGATATGTAACTAACGATAAGCTTAAAACAATCAAACCTTTATATAACTAAAGTTAAGCCTTCCATCCTAAAGGACCATATATAGATAGAAGGTTGGTTAGTTGACTAGTTATGCGTTGTTTTATCATTGGTTGGGTTAATGGTTGATCGGTTGGTCGTGTTTATTGATTGGTTGATCGCTTTGTTCAACATATACAATTACTTGACTGGTGATACAATCACTAAACTGGTTATACAATCACTAGATTGGTTATACAATTACTTGACTGGTTATATAATCCGTCTCTCTCTCTCTCTCTCTCTCTCTATATATATATATATATATATATATATATATATATATACTGGATATATATAATCATGGACGAGTAACATCAAAAGATAGACAAGTCAGCCTATGACAATCTGCACCATCAAAGCAAGAGACAGAGTGGAATGGCGCTCCATGGTAGCCAACCTTCGATGCGGAGACGGCACTCAGTGATGATGATGGTTGAAGATGAAAGAGAAACACCAGAGATTATATAATCCATCAGAATCCGGCTTGTTGCAGGAACTACTGAGTTAAGTGCTCTGTGCACACCGTGAGCTGTGTGTCTCATCCGTTTTGATCATGTTTCGATATTCCAATTGTTTACGATGAATGATGATATCGTATGACATGTAACAGGTTGCTGTGTTCACATTCTTTGCGGTTTCGCCTTATGTCTTTTGAAGTGTGCTGAGACTGCTACCATGGGGACTACATTTACCTTTCTTTGTTTGGGAGATGAAATATGAATTCGGATGGTTACGCTGGCACGGACGGTTGAGCAATTATGGATTTTAATTCGTTTGCGGCGATACCGGGGCATTCCATAACCAAATAAATAATCCGTCTATCCATACATCCATCCATCCATCCATTCATCTGTCTATTCATTCATCCATCCATCCATTAATTTATCCATTCATCCATCCATCCACCATCCATCTTTCGTTCACTGCTTGCTTGGTTGGTTAGTTAGATAGATTGTTGGTTATATAGATAGATGGTTGGCTAGTTGACTAGTTATGAGTAATTTTATCATTGGTTGTGTTAATGGTTGATCGGTTGGTCGTATTTATTGATTGGTTGATCACTTTGTTCAACATATACAATTATTTGACTGGTTATAAAATCACTTGACTGGTTATACAATCACTTGACATGTTATACACTCACTCGACTGGTTATACAATCACTTGACATGTTATACACTCACTTGACTGGTTATACAATCACTTGACATGTTATACACTCACTTGACTGGTTATACAATCACTTGACATGTTATACACTCACTTGACTGGTTATACAATCACTTGACATGTTATACACTCACTTGACTGGTTATACAATCACTTAATTAGCTATAGCAATCTCAATCTACTTCTGGGAGTAGTTCAAGTCTTATGGTTATCATTACTTGCTTCTACTCAACGACCTACACGCTCTTAGTGAATGATAGAACGTGTATTTAAATGTTCTCAAGAACGAGCTTAAATAGAGTTGACTACACAAGACTCGAAGTATCTTGGTCGATATTCCGTCTCACTTACTGGTTCAAATTATACATTATCTGTCTACCTACCTACCTACCTACCTACCTACCTACCTACCTACCTACCTACCTACCTACCTACCTACCTACCTACCTACCTACCTACCTACCTACCTACCTACCTACCTACCTATCTATCTATCTATCTATCTATCTATCTATCTATCTATCTATCTATCTATCTATCTATCTATCTATCTATCTATCTATCTATCTATCTATCTATCTATCTATCTATCTATCTATCTATCTATCTATCTATCTATCTATCTATCTATCTATCTATCTATCTATCTATCTATCTATCTATCTATCTATCTATCTATCTATCTATCTATCTATCTATCTATCTATCTATCTATCTATCTATCTATCTATCTATCTATCTATCTATCTATCTATCTATCTATCTATCTATCTATCTATCTATCTATCTATCTATCTATCTATCTATCTATCTATCTATCTATCTATCTATCTATCTATCTATCTATCTATCTATCTATCTATCTATCTATCTATCTATCTATCTATCTATCTATCTATCTATCTATCTATCTATCTATCTATCTATCTATCTATCTATCTATCTATCTATCTATCTATCTATCTATCTATCTATCTATCTATCTATCTATCTATCTATCTATCTATCTATCTATCTATCTACGTAGGGAGGTCAAAAAGTAATGCACACCAATTTTTTTCTCGGCTAATAATAAAGGTAGGAATATGAAATTTTGCACACTTGGAATATGACATGTTCCAATTATGTGTACCAAATTGCACAGCATTCTGCAAAATATTACGCAATCTATGAACCGTTAAAATGGAGCTTGTCAACAATGTCCGTTACAAACAGCGAATTGTCATAGAATTTCTGGTTGCGGAAAAAGAAACTGTGGCAAACATTCATAAACGACTGTGTGCAGTGTACAAATGTTCTGCAGTCGATAGGAGCACAGTTAGTCGCTGGGTTCAGAGAATTAAAGCTGCAGAAAGTGTACGAGTGGAGCTGCATGATTTACCGCGTTCTGGACGTGTTGCCTCGGCTACCAGCACAGACATGTTAAACCGGGCTGATGCTATTATTCGTAAGGATAGGCGTATCACTAGTCAGCAATTGGCATTGCAGCTTACAGTCAGCAAGGGAAGTGCAATCGCAATTTTTAAAACTCTCGGATATTCAAAGATTTGCGCTCGATGGGTTCCTCGGTGCCTAAAAAATGATCACAGAGTTCAAAGGAAAACATTCTGTTCTGAATTGTTGGAACGTTTCGGTGTTGAAGGAGAAATGTTTTTGTCAAAAATTGTTACCGGTGACGAAACGTGGGCACATTATTATGAGCCTGAAACAAAAATGCAGTCAATGGAATGGCATCATCCGCAGTCACCAAAAAGAAAAAAATTCAAAACATCTCCATCAGCCGGAAAGGTGATGATCACTGTCTTCTGGGACATTGATGGTGTGATTCTTGTTGATGTAATGACAAGAGGTGAGACAATCAACTCGACAGCTTACATCAATACACTGACAAAACTCAAAAATCGGTTCCACAGAGTTCGGCCTAATAAGTCATCTGCAGATTTGTTGCTTCAACATGACAATGCACGCCCTCACACAAGTCTGGTAACACGGGAAGCAATCAACAAATTTGGTTGGACTGTACTGCCCCATCCTCCTTACAGCCCTGATCTGGCTCCCTCAGATTTCCATCTGTTTGGACCACTCAAAAAATTCATGCGTGGGACACACTTTGACAATGATGAGGATGTGATCCGTGCAGTTAAAAAATGGCTACGCGAGCAGGACAAAACTTGGTACAAACGAGGCATTCATGACCTAGTTTCGCGTTGGCGTAAGGCAATACGCTTGGACGGAGATTATGTTGAAAAATAGGTAGTGTAAAGGGGATGTTCAGCTACAATCTGTGAAAATTTCACACATTTTGCTCGAATAGTTTCCGAGAAAAAAATTGGTGTGCATTACTTTTTGACCTCCCTTCAGTATCTATCTATCCGTCTGTCTGTCCGTCCGTCCGTCCGTCCGTCCGCCCGCCCGCCCGCCCGCCCGCCTGCCTGCCTGTCTGTCTGTCTGTCTGACTGATTCTGTCTGTCTGTCTATCTATTTTTCCCTTCCTTCCTTCCTTCCTTCCTTCCTTCCTTCCTTCCTTCCTTCCTTCCTTCCTTCCTTCCTTCCTTCCTTCCTTCCTTCCTTCCTTCCTTCCTTCCTTCCTTCCTTCCTTCCTTCCTTCCTTCCTTCCTTCCTTCCTTCCTTCCTTCCTTCCTTCCTTCCTTCCTTCCTTCCTTCCTTCCTTCCTTCCTTCCTTCCTTCCTTCCTTCCTTCCTTCCTTCCTTCCTGCCCTCATTCATTCATTCATTCATTCCTTGCTTCCTTCCTTCCTTCTAATTCCTTTCCTTCTTTCCTTACTTCCTTCCTTCCCTCCCTCCTTCCTTCTTTCTTACCACTTCCTTCAACCCCAGACTTAACATTCTCTCCAGAAAAATACCAAGTCTATTGATCTGTCTGAGTCTGATGCCGCCAAGACCGTTTGTGTAACCGTTTAAGCGGAAAGAAGAAAAAATAAAAGCTACAGACATTTGACTACTCCCAGAGTGCGGTGTCTTTGATTCCAGAAAAGCTGTATGGGGCTCACCCAGAGAGAGTCTTTGTCGACATGAGCATCCCTGCTTGGCGATGTGTCTTCTCGTGCCATTAATTACTTTGAAAGCTGATCACGTTTGTGCTCGGCTTCAACACCAGTATCTTTTTTCATGTCTTTTGGGTTTTTTTTTTTTTTTTGTTCTTTTTGAAACGAGGCAAGAATGATGTTTTATAGTGAACTTGATTGTGTTAATCGTCGAGGGAGGGTGATGTCATGAGAACGTTAATTGGTTCTCTGACTTTATAACTCATAATTTGCTGGGTAATAATTAGTTGGTTAGTAAATCTGACAGTAATACATTCTATTAGTTAGTTTGTCCATCAATCGGTCATTCTATTAGTTAGTCTGTTAGTCTATTAGTTAGTTTGTCCATCAGTCGGTTATTCTATTAGTTAGTCTGTTAGTCTATTAGTTAGTTCGTCCGTCAGTCGGTCATTCTGTTAGTTAGTATGTCAGTCTATTAGTTAGTTCGTCCGTCAGTCGGTCATTCTGTTAGTTAGTATGTCAGTCTATTAGTTAGTTTGTCCGTCAGTCGGTCATTCTGTTAGTTAGTCTGTCAGTCTATTAGTTAGTTTGTCCATCAGTCGGTCATTCTATTAGTTAGTCTGTCATTCTATTAGTTAGTTTGTCCATCAATCGGTCATTCTGTTAGTTAGTCTGTCAGTCTATTAGTTAGTTTGTCCATCAGTCAGTCATTCTATTAGTTAGTCTGTCAGTCTATTAGTTAGTTTGTCCGTCAGTCGGTCACTCTATTAGTTAGTCTGTCAATCTATTAGTTAGTTTGTCCATCAATCGGTCATTCTGTTAGTTAGTCTGTCAGTCTATTAGTTAGTTTGTCCATCAGTCAGTCATTCTATTAGTTAGTCTGTCAGTCTATTAGTTAGTTTGTCTGTCAGTCGGTCACTCTATTAGTTAGTCTGTCAATCTATTAGTTAGTTTGTCTGTCAGTCTATTAGTTAGTTTGTCCGTCAGTCAGTCATTCTATTAGTTATTCTGTCAGTCTATTAATTAGTTTTTCTCCGTCAGTCAGTCATTCTATTAGTTAGTCTTTCAGTCTATTAGTTAGTATGTCCGTCAGTCAGTCATTCTATTAGTTAGTCTGTCAGTCTATTAGTTAGTTTGTCCGTCAGTCAGTCATTCTATTAGTTAGTCTGTTAGTCTATTAGTTAGTTTGTCCGTCAGTCGGTCATTTTATTACAGTCCGTTCAGAAATTCATAATCACACCTGAATTAGTTTTGCATGATAACCGCTTGATATTTTGGTTTCAAATTTTGCATGCAATCTTAGAATATTGATGACGCAAAGATTTTGGTAGTTTTTATTACATAAACACAACAGATTTTGCACATCAGCGAATTCCTTTGATCTTTTATGACGATATCACACAAGTTGATTCAAATTTTAGAGTTTACAGTAATCGTGTTAAATTTTCCAGTTTACTGCAATTCTTGTCAGAGGCGTATCTACATAGTGCTTAATTGTGGGTGTTGTTCGTTATGTGTATTTGCAAACATGAATTCAATTGGTTACAATTAGTCTTGTCCTTCGGTCACCATTAGACTGCAGGACGTCCTAACTGCAGCTGGAATTGAATTATCTTAATTTTAATCATTCCGAATCTGACGATTCCAAGAGGTTGATAATCATTACTGGCTGGACAAATAGTAATCCATCTCGTTTCCAGTACTCATCTTCCAACCGCAGCACATGTTCAACACACTTCTTCCAGAACGGAATGTCTATTTTTGAGAGAGACTCGCCTGTCAGAACTTCAATATCACACATTTTAAACGTCCTGTTCTGTTCTGCAACTTGTCCTTTTTACGTGAGCCCAGACAAGTTCGATTGGATTAAGATGCGCATGATATGCAGGGAGTCGAAGAGAGGTGTGGCCGTATTTCTCAATGATTTTGTCAACATGGTACACCTTTTTCTTATTCGTATTCTTCACAAGTTGTAACAATTCGGGTTTTAAATATGTGTCGTCAAATTTGACATTTTCATTCGCAAGCCATGTCCTAATTTGCTCTTTTGTATTTGATGCAGTAGGCACTTTGTCTTCCTCTGATACGAAATTGTGGTATGATGCATTATCCATGACTATGCATGAAGGTCTCTCCAGGATTGGTAAAAGATCGTTCTCCAACCAGTGCCTGAAAATGTTTTCATTCATTTCAGTATGGTAGTCCCTACCATCTGTACTTTTTGATTGGAAAATAAGTCCCGCACCATGGACAAGGCCGTTTTCAGTGCTTCCAGCATGCGTTAATATAATGCGCTGGCCTTTGCTGCTCGGAATTGTTCTTTTGAGTTTGCCATTTACTGACTGCCATTCTTTAGCATAGGTGTGGTGTGCGTTGACCCATGATTCGTCCAAATATACAATATCATACCGTTCACGCCGCCGCTCACGGATCTGTCTCAGGCATTTGCTTCGAGCAATGACCAAGTGTGGTTTTTCACAAATAATATTCCTGTCCCCAACAGTTTTTCTTAAAGTGAAGCCGGCTCCTCGCACAATCTTCCATAGAGTACTTTTCTTCGATATAACCATTACTTCTGTTTTCTTACTATTCAGACTGAGACCTTTCTTATTGCTTTCTTTTACTATTATATATATCATTTCTTGTAGCTCATTCTCTGTCTCTACTATTAAGACTGTGTCAACCGCATATCGTAAATTATTTACATAACACATAGTAAACTTAATATAATAACATTGCCGAACCCACCGTTTGTAATGTTGGTCATATGTTGTTTTTTCTTTTCATTTACGATACAAGGGACGCTACTACAGCATGTGGGACGGAGTAGTCAGATGAATGGACCAGTCACACTAGAAGAGATTGGTACTTCTTCTTCTTCTTTCCTTCCTCATCTGCCTTTCAGCGTCGAGGGGAGATATAATTTGCGGTCTTTTGCTCTTCTGTTCGCCTCTGCTGCTGTTATGTTTCCTAGTGCTTCTAATATTCCATCGATCCATCTTTTTCGTGGTCGACCCTTGGGTCTGTTGTTCTCACAACGTTTGTCGAAGGCTCGTTGTGTTGTGTTTTGTTCTTTCTGCCTTGTCACGTGGCCGAACCATTTTATCTGTTGTTTCCTTATATATTCTATGGCTGGGGCTATTCCTAGCTTTTTTCTCAGTTCTTCATTTCTGATCTTATCTCTCAAACTGTTTCCTGTCATTCGTCTAACACATTTCATCTCTGTAGAGGTTATTTTTCTGATTGTTCTTGCATCTAGAGTCCAGGTCTGGCATTGGTAGCACAACGTTGGAATGAAGATTGTATTGTATAGTGCTCGTTTTGCCTCCCGAGTTATTTCCTTGTTGGATAATAGTGGTGATAACTGTCCGATGATTTGACAAGCTTTGTTGCATCTTGATTCTATCTCTACTGTTTGGGAATTGTCGTTTGTCATTAGACTTCCTAGGTATTTGAATTCCTCTACTTGTTTTAGTTGTCTGCCTTCTATAGTTATGTTGATGTTCTGTTTATTTTTGGCGACATTCATGACTTCTGTTTTGTTGATGTTGATTTTCATGTTGTATTTTGTTCCTAAGATGTTGAGTTTGTTTAAGTGTTCTTGTAGGTCTTCTATTGTTTCATGTATTAGTGCCTGGTCGTCTGCAAATAGAAGCTCGTTGATCTCCTCTGTCTCTGATGGGTTGGCTAGCTTGCATATATGGTCCATGTATGTAATAAACAGTAGGGGAGATAGTACGCACCCCTGTCTTACACCTGATCTAACTTCGAAGTGGTCTGTGTAGCCTGTTGCTGTTCTGACCCTGCAGCTGCTGTTGGCGTAGAGACTTTTAATAATGTTGGTTAGATGTTGGCTTACTCCGTATGTTGTTAGTATCTCCCACAGTTGTTCTCTGTTTACTCTGTCGAATGCTTTTTCCTGGTCAATGAAGGCTATGTATAAGTTTTGGTTGTGTTCTGTGAGATAGGTACTAAGGTAACAATTCTCTACAAAAATGTGGGCAGGGAGAGTTTATATTCATCGTAAAGAATTATGGGAATTGAAGTATTGGATCACATAATTACTTATATAAAACTTGGATTGTTTGGAACACTCTTCTTCACTCGGATTTAGCTCACATCATTCAAGCCGTTTCTAGTAAATAGGCTAGAATGTCTATGGAGATACAACCTAGTACAACACAACGCCATCTATTAGTCTTACAATGCATATAAGACCTAGTTAGGACATTTCAGCAAACACCTTTCTGGTTGCCATGACAACAGTGGTTCAACTAATAAGAAGCCTTTTCCTCTCTTTATCCTAACGTAAAGAAAGAAGGTCAGAACAGCTCAGACCAAAACAGCATTTCAGAAAATTAAAAACGTCTAATACAACAAGTCTATGCCAATAGAAGGAAGAAAGAGAGTTCGTATGTACTATATAGAACCAATTATGATTTATAGAAGCGCATCATGGACAGTAGACAAACAAATGAAAAGACGAATACAGGCCACAGAGATAGGATTTCTCAGAAGGAATTTGAAAGTTCCATGGACAGTTAAAAACACCACCCATGACATTCTCAAAAAGGCCAACACAAAAATAGAGCTCCTTAAGACATCAGTAATAAACGATCAAGATTTGTCTGGCACATCATGAGAAGAGGAATGTTGGAATGTTTGGTTACAACTGACAAAATACAGGGAAAGAGAGATGGCGGACTACAAAGAGAGAGAGAGAAAATACTAGATGGCTTGGTGTCATGGCATTGAAAACAGTCAACAACTGAACTGATACGATGCACTGTGGATAGAAAGTTATGGAAGGACATGATTGCCTACGCCAAGGGGTATGGCACAGGATGATGATGGTGATGATTAAATATTAGAGGAACTGTGACATTCGTTGCCTCCTCTGAATAACCGCTACTGCCTACAGTGCAAATAGCTGAGATTTTATGATCTTTTCTCTTTTCACTGATACCTAAAAGGTGTCGTTGTTTAATCATTTGTCGTTCTTGAGCTGCTCGAACTGTATTAGTGACTTTCCTTTGTTGTTACATGTCTCTGTCACTGCATCTATCCATCTTCTTCTGGGTCTTCCTCTTGGTCTTTTTCCATGCATTCTTGCGAAGAACGCCCTTGATGGTGATTGGTGAGGATTCATTCTGACCAGGTGGCCAAACCATTTAAGTTGTTGTTGTTCTATATATTCTTGGCAGGGTTTAGTTCCTACCATTTTTCTTATGGTTTCATTTGGTATTCTATCTCTTCTTGTGTTGGTTGTTACTTTTCTCAAGCATCTCATCTCACATGTATTGATCTTTCTTAAATGTGATTTAGAAAAGGTCCATGTTTGACTTTCATAGCACAAAGTTGGTATGAAAATGCTATTTATCATTTGTTGTTTAGCTGGCACAGAAATGTTTGGATGTCTTAGCAATGGTGAAAGCTGGTATGTGACAGCATTTGCTTTTTGTATTCTCATGTCAATTTCTCTGTCTAGTTTTCCATCTTCTGTGAACATTGTGCCTAAATACTTGAATTCCTCTACTTGTTTTATTTCTTTATTTTTGATCTTAATATTTAATGGGTGTCTTAATTTGCTTATTCTTATAGCCTCTGTTTTTGCTGTGTTAATTTTTATACAGTAGTTTGTGTAGCTTTTATCTAGATATGTTAAATGCTGTTGTAGCAGGTTTTCATCCTCATATATTAGGCATTGGTCATCTGCGAAGAGTAGCTCATTGATGTTGGAGTTTTCTACATCTATGTTATTATTTGATTATATTTGATTTTTCCTTATCGTTGGTTGTTTCCTGATTTATTTTGTCCATTTATATGATGAAGAGGAGTGGTGAGAGGACGCATCCTTGCATCCATTTTATGAACTAATTACTACAATTTATGATAATAATTAAGGTAACTTTTTTACATAGCGTAAATAGCAGTAATCTTTAAGTCACAAATAATCAGGTGAACCTAAAAGATTGGTCTCACGTCCTTGCCTCCTCAAGTATCGAAGTCACCGTCCGCTGCTGTATCTATCTATTGACCTTTCGAGCCGTAACCGGCCCATAGGGCGTAGACCAAGATACACCTTCTCCTATATGAATTTTTGTTCTAGCAGTTTTCTTTTAAAGATATTTTATCAAATCTCGCCATCTGTCTCTGTTCTGTGCAAGCAGTTCTATCTCATTGAGGGAGCCGATTCCTGCTGCTCTTGCCTCTCTCATCAATGTTCTTCTCAGTGTCTCCCTGGGTCTTCCTCTTTTTCTTTTACCTGTTGTTTCCCATATGAGGGCTTGCTTTGCTATTCGATTATTATCTCTTCTCATCACATGTCCAACGTATGACCATCGTCTTTTCTTTATTACTGAAGATATTAGTGGTTGATTGGCGATTTCTCTAATTTCCCCGTTTGTTTTGAATTCGTTCCATTCTATACCAAGTATTTTCCTTAGACATTTATTTTCGAATGCGTTCAACTTTGTTTCTATATCTCTTGTTGTTTTCCAGCTTTCACACGCATACGTAAGGGTTGATAGTACATTTGATTTGAATAGCCTAAGTTTTGTGTTTGTGCTAATGAGTTTTGATTTCCACAACTTTTCAAGGCTTCTGAAAGACATTGCTGCTTTAGCCAGTCTGATTCTAATTTCTTTGCTCGTATCCCCTTCTCGATCAATATGACTTCCAAGATAGATGAAGTGATCGATCTCTTCTACTGGTTTGTTTTCCATGTATATTTTGTCACTTGTTGGAATTAAACTTTTCATGACCTTAGTCTTTTCATGACTGCTGTATAAACCATGCTATATATAGATTCATTGGCGCTGATTACTCTTTCCATATACGGCCCAGAACACGTGAAATCATTTGGTGATTTTCTCATTTCTTCAACAAAGACTAGGGGTTTTCCCCCCACACAGGCTGGCCAGTAACTTGTTCCAATTTCCTGACCAATTTGGAATTGTTGCCCATAGCCAAACAATTTTTCCCCCTTCTGGTCGCTGGCTTTTCTGCTGCTGGAGACCCAGTTATTGAAGGATTGAGTGGGTGGTTAGGTACAAGGCGAAACTGATGATAAATGGTATAGGGCAGGGGCTGATTATTATAATTACGTTATCTATACCTCTTCTACTTTATTCTCCTCCATTTTACTGTCTTTATGTTTATATTTTATTAATTGGTAGACTGGTTGGTCTCGGGGCAAGACGCCGGCCTCGAGACAGAGAGGTTGTGGGTTCAAATCAAGGCTAGTTGGGATTTTTATTGATGATTTCTCTCTGTGGCTACCGCCACTGATCTCAGCAGCGAGGCTCGACTTGAATTAATCAATTACTCATTGACGGAAAAAATATGAGTACCTCTGAAGACGGAGTTATCTGCCTGTGCGGCGGGGACCCTTGTGTACACGGCTGCCAGGGAAAAATGGATTAACACACAGCATTCATTTCCTAGTCTCTAGGGACTTCGTCAGAGGTAAAAAGCTGGCGAACGCAAAATATATATATATATTTATTAATTCTTTTTTACCTTTTCTAAAACGTGCATTTTACCTGTGTGTTACCGGGGCCTCATTATGTGGGAAGTAAAGAATAGTGACACTGTGTCCTTCCAAGCATGTCGTAAGAGACGACTAAGGAGATTGATCGATGGCTTGACAAGCTGTCATTGTAAAATGTATTGTTATGGAAACAGAATAATAGATTTTGGAAGAAAAATTGAAAAAAAAAAATAAATGGTATGTTAGAAGCTTTACGTGATTAATAGACGACACAGATTCGAACGACGTTTCGGCTCAATAGGCCTTCAGCAGGAACAAACAAACAACATACACACACAGATATGTGAATAAATAAAACTAATCCTACATAGCTAACTAGTAATGAAACATCAAAAACAAAATAATCGAAATATGTTGACTTCCCTGTGTGTCGTGGACAGTGGTCAGGCTGTGAAAGGAATTTCTCACGGGTGTAGCTGTAATTTATACCCTATGGTCAGAGGTGAAGGGTTCTAAAAATACACGAGTGGGGGAACGCTATCTAGGTACGTCGACTACAAAGGCACAGGCAATATCTGAAAGTATCTAAGGGCCCATAAATACATGTATACACACACACAGATGCGTGTATACATATGTACACGTGCAAGAAAACTTCTTCTTGCACTTCTTCTTGCACGTGTACATATGTATATACGCATCTGTGTGTGTGTATACATGTATTTATGGGCCCTTAGATACTTTCAGATATTGCCTGTGCCTTTGTAGTCGACGTACCTAGATAGCGTTCCCCCCACTCGTGTATTTTTAGAACTCTTCACCTAATCGGAAAAAAAATAAAAATAAGGTAAAGTCACGCCAAGTGGCGTATAGGGAATATGGTGTTAGTGGCCATAAATTTTACAGACCTTCAGCACATGATTTTTGGGTTAATGTGGTCGGTATTACGCCCGTGCCGCTTTACTTTCCCAGAAAAAAATCCGGTACCCATTAAAGGCTGGATGAATCCGTAAACCGTCGGTTGGGATCGAACCTTACCTCTTGTCCTTTGTAGTCCAGTTCACTAACCACTGAGCTACCGCGGCTCCCAAGATCCAAGGATCGACCACGAAAAAGATGGATTGACAGAATATTAGAAACACTAAGAAACTTAATAGCAGCAGAGGCAAACAGAAAAACAAAAGACCGCAAATTATATCTCCCCTCGGCGATGAATGGCAAATGAGGAAGGAAATAAGAAGTTTCTTTAGCAATTGAAATGAATCTACACCGCGGTACACATTTGAACACGCTGGTAGGGTTCAGCAGTTAACTGTTAAGTATTGTTGATGATGGACTGCCACGAGTTGATGCGGACAGGTCATTGACTCATTTGATGTGGCGGTCTTAATGGCTTTTATGACATTCCCGGCTCTTACTGGAGAAGTTGGAGTTCATCTATCCCAGACTATGCTGGGAAACTACTAGTCCTGCCCAGATGTACTGCAATACTGGGTCATCTATATGAGTAACAGCCACCACTACGGGGAACACGGCGATCCTAGTTTTTGTTAGCCAGCCTGTTTTGACGCAGACTGTTACCAGGGGAGACCATGAGGAGGTGGAACTGATGGTGGTGGTAATGATGATATTGTGGATGATGATGATGATGTTGTTGTGGTGGTAATGATGATATTGTGGATGATGATGATGATGATGATGATGATGCTGTGGTGGTAATGATGATATTGTGGATGATGATGATGATGTTGTGGTGGTAATGATGATATTGTGGATGATGATGATATTGTTGTCGTGGTAATGCTGATATTGTGGATGATGATGATGATGTGGTGGTAATGATGATATTGGGAATGATGATGATGATGATGTGGTGGTAATGATGATATTGTTGATGATGATGATGATGTGGTGGTAATGATGATAATGTTGATGATGATGATGATGCTCTGGTGGTAATGATGACATTGTGGATGATGATGATATTGATGATGTTGTGGTGGTAATGATGATATTGTGGATGGTGATGATGTTGTTGTGGTGGTAATGATGATATTGTGGATGATGATGATGTTGTTGTGGTGGTAATGATGATATTGTGGATGATGATGATGATGATGCTGTGGTGGTAATGATGATATTGTGGATGATGATGATATTGATGATGTTGTGGTGGTAATGATGATATTGTGGATGGTGATGATGTTGTTGTGGTGGTAATGATGATATTGTGGATGATGATGATGTTGTTGTGGTGGTAATGATGATATTGTGGATGATGATGATGATGATGATGCTGTGGTGGTAATGATGATATTGTGGATGATGATGATATTGATGATGTTGTGGTGGTAATGATGATATTGTAGATGATGATGATGATGTTGTTGTGGTAATGATGAAATTGTGGATTATGATGATGATGATGTTTTTGTGGTGGTAATGATGAAATTGTGGATGACGATGATGATGATGTTGTAGTGGTAAATGATGCAATTGTGGATGATGATGATGTTGTGGTGGTAATGATGAAATTGTGGATGATGATGATGATGTTGTGGTGGTAAATGATGCAATTGTGGATGATGATGTTGCGGTGGTAATGATGAAAGTGTGGATGATGATGATGTTGCGGTGGTGGTGGTGATGGTTATGATAGTGTGGATGATAAAAAAGAGGAAGAAAATGTTGCAACAAGTGAAGAACGAGAGCCATGATAGGAATAACATGTGGACATGAAAGTGCCAGCAAAAGAAGAGGAAGAAGAGGAAGAGGAAGAAGAAGAGGAGGAGGAAGAAGAATAAGGATAAAAGAGGAGGAAGAAGAAGAGGAGGAAGAAGAAGAGGAGGAAGAAGAAGAAGGATAAAAGAGGAAGAAGAAGTAGAAGGAAAAGAAAAAACCGAAAAGAAGGGGAAAAATTAAAGAAAGTGAAGAAGTTGAGAAGGAGTTAGTAAAAGGAGGAAAAATACCTTCCTTATAAAAACCAAAAGAACTCAATTATTTCAAACTCTACCACCAGAAATACCATTTCCGGCTGTTATAATTGTCAAGTCTTATTTTTATCCCGAATCAAACAAAAATCTCATCTTTCTAAAGGTTCCCGCTGTTCCGAGTTATTTTTAGCTCCTTGTTCCATCTTTCTCATCCCAACGTGAAAACAGAAAATAACTGGTTATATCATAGCGTTACGTATGTCAATCGATGCTTATGCATGTTTTCAGCCTGTCTTCTAAGGGTTTTTTTTTTTATTCCTGCAGCTGAAATCGCCGTTCCCAACCCCCACCCCCTCTCCCCCTCCTCCCTCCAAAAAAAAAAAACAGATATCTTTACGTCGACATTATAATGAAATGGAATTTGTGTTCGGGTTTATGGATTGATATACATTTGAGAAGACGGATAGTGTGGCAGATAACAGGAGTGACGTTTTTAGATTTACAAGCCAATCTATAAATGGGGAAATCCGGGAGGTAGTTTCAATATTGTAGTTACTTACGGTATTGTATGTCGGAGAAAACAGCAGATAGAAATTAAGGGAATAGCTCAAAGCAAAGGTTGCCTCCAGCTAGGTTGCCTAGCAGTAGTTTAGTTCATTTGCTTATGTGTAACTTTCAAAGAAGATAAAATACATGTTTATTCTATTATACATACAATGTGATTAGAATAATCATCATCATCATTGAGTGCCGTCTCCGCAACGAAGGTTGGCTACCATGGAGCGCCATTCCACTCTGTCTCTTGCTTTGATGGTGCAGGCTGTCATAGATTGACTTGTCCATCTTTTGATGTTACTCGTCCATGTTAGTCTTGCTCTGTCTCTTACTTTGATGGTGCATGTTGTCATAGGTTGACTAGTCCATCTTTTGATGTTACTCGTCCATGTTAGTCTTGGTCTGTCTCTTACTTTGACGGTGCAGGTTGTCATAGGTTGACTTGTCCATCTTTTGATGTTACTCGTCCATGTTAGTCTTGGTCTGTCTCTTACTTTGACGGTGCAGGTTGTCATAGGTTGACTAGTCCATCTTTTGATGTTACTCGTCCATGTTAGTCTTGGTCTGTCTCTTGCTTTGATGGTGCAGGTTGTCATAGGCTGACTTGTCCATCTTTTGATGTTACTCGTCCATGTTAGTCGTGGTCTGCCTCTTTTACCTTGTATTTTCCCCTCCAAGATTATTTTTAGTAGGCTGGTGTGTCTTTTAACATTCCCCAAAAATCTCATTTGTCTTGTTTGAATTGTATTTAGTCGTATTCTTTTCATTTTTAGTTGTGTTTAGACTTCATCGTTTGTTTTCATTTCTTTCCATCCAATTCTACCTACTCTTTTATAAATCCACATTTCAAAGGCTTCAATTTTATGTTCTGTTTTCTTGTCTAATGTCCATGTTTCTGCACTATACAGGAATGTTGAGAAGATATATAACATTTTGCTATTCTTAATTGTAGTCCGGGTGTAATTTGTTTTGATGCTAGTATATTTTTCATAAGAACTGGAAACCAATTGGGAATGTTTCAACAAATAAAACAGGGTGTTAGACAAGGTTGTGTGCTGTCACCAGATTTGTTTAATATTTACAGTGAGATTATTTTAAGATCCATAAGGGGCATGCCTGGAATAACAATTGGAGGTCATAATATAAATAATCTAAGGTATGCTGATGATACAGTCTTAATCGCTAAGAGTGAAAATGAGTTACAAGAAATGTTGGACATTATAGTGAAAGAAAGCAAAAATAAAGGACTCAGCCTTAATAGCAAAAAGACAGAAGTAATGGTAACAACAAAGAAAAAGACATCACCTCAGTGCAAAATAAAGACAAGTGGAACAATATTAAAACAGGTAAATGAATTTAAATATTTGGGAACTTTGTTAACCTCAGACGGAAGATGTACAAATGAGGTGAGATGTAGAATGGCTCAGGCAAAAGCAGCTTTCCAAAAAATGAGGAAGATACTATGCAATCCATTTTTGACAATAGAAACAAGAAAAAGAGTTCTTAAATGTTACGTAGTGCCAGTCTTAACATACGGATGCGAATCATGGACAATAGGACAACAGACAAGAAAATCACTGGAGTCTGTAGAAATGTGGTTTTACAGAAAAATGTTGAGAATACCATGGACAGCTAAGAAGAGTAATGAAGAGGTTCTGAGAAAGGTCAAAGCAAAAAGAGAGCTAATTTCCAATGTTAGGAAGAGACAATCATCATTTTTTGGTCATGTAATGAGAAGAGAACAATTTGAATATATTGTAACAACTGGAAAAATTGAGAGACGAAGAGATAGAGGGAAGCAAAGAGAAAAAATAACAGACAGCTTAAGAGAATGGCTTTGGCAGAAGGTCAACAAAAGAAATGATAAATAACTGCCGAGATCGAATGTTGTGGAGAGACATGATCACCTACGCCACTAGGCCCGGTACTTGATGATGATGATGATATTTTTAATGACATTAAAGATTAGAAGAAACTGTATCTTAAAATTGTAAAAACTTTAGAGGTTAAAAATGGAATATTGCATCCCCAGAAACTCTCACATGTGCCAAATCGTGTATCTATTTCCTATGAGCGTTAACTACTAAAATATCGCTTTCACATAAATATTGACTTTAGCTAAACATTTTACGTTTTATGTGTGGTGTCACAAAATGAAACCACTTCCATAAAGTGTCAGTTTTAAGAATGAGAGGTGTGTACTAGATTCAGTATATTTTTATCAATTTTTGCCTGTCAAATTTTCAAGTTTACCACTAAATTGTCATGGGAGTCCCTTCCGTGTAGCTATAATGGGAGCTATATCTAACAACTGTAATCGGAGCCATGTTTCAGCAGCTGTCATGAACGTTATTTTCCAACAGATATATTGGGAGTCAAATTCCAACAGCTGTCATGAGAGTCTGTTTCCAACAGCTTTCATGAAAGTCAGTTTTCAGCAGCTGTGATGGATGTCAGTTCCCAACAACGGTCATGAGAGTCAGTTCCCAACAGCTGTCATGAGAGTCAGTTCCCAACAGCTGTCATGAGAGTCAGTTCCCAACAGCTGTCATGAGAGTCAGTTTTCAGCAGCTGTCATGAGAGTCAGTTTGCAACAGATGCCATAGCAGCCATGTTCCAGCAGTTGTCATGGTTGCCAAATTTCAGCAGTTGTCATAGGAGCCTAATTTAAGTAGCTGTCGTGGGAGCCTAATTTAAGTAGCTGCCATGAGAGCCTAATTTAAGTAGCTGTCATGGGAGCCTAATTTAAGTAGCTGTCATGGGAGTCTAATATAAGTAGCTGTCATGGGAGCCATGTTCCAACACTTGGCACAGGAGCCAATTTCCAACAGGGACAAACTGGATGATTATCTCTATCTTTCCACTCTTCGATTCAAATTTCGAATTCCTCCACAGAGACGCACATTTCATTAGCCATGACACTGGGCCCTCATAGAACTCTGGTTTCTTTCATCATCATCACCAACATGTGCCATACGGGTTGGCGTAGACGATCCTGTCCTTCCACAATATTCTATCTACAGTACATCGTATCAGTTCTGTTGTTGACTGTTTTCCATGCCATGACACCAAGCTATCTAGTATTTACTCTCTTTGTCGTTCGCAATCTCTCTGTCCCTGTATTTTGCCAGTTGTAATCAAACATTCCAACTTTTCTTTCCTCATCATGTGACCGAAAAATGTTGATTGTTTCTTAGGAGCTCCCTTTTTGTGTTGGCCTATTTGAAAATTTCCTTGTTTGTATTTTTTCACATCCAGGAAACTTTCAACACTCTTCTGAGAAATTCAATCCATGTGGCCTTTAAACGTGTTTACAATTGTTTGTTTACTGTCCATGATTCGCTTCCATAGGTCAGAATTGGCTCTATATCTCTCTCTCTGCGATCAAGACTCAATCAGAGTAGGACTCCAGACTCTCGCACGAAGACAGCTATATGTTTAAGCCTGTTAGATCCACTCCAATTGAATACCCGCTAAAACGTTGTGCTGTGTTCTGCGCCCAGTGCATCCGATTTCAGCCAGCGTTTTGTTCAGGTTTGCTTTCCTTAGCCTTTGATTGTTCCCAATCTTCCTGCAAGGCAGCAGATGATCTTTTCTGTAGGGGGATTCTGCCCTTAGATGGTCTGCCTTCCCAGGTTAACGAGCACCATCTGCCCGAGTCACTAGAGGTGACTGACACAGACATGCGACTTGTAATATGAGGAAACTGCAACAAGGAACACTTTTCATGCACAAATTGGCCCTATATAGCACCGATGAATTCTCTTTCTCACTTCTATTGTGGTTTCTTTCAACTATTCGAATTATATTTTGAATTAACCCAAAAAAGAGTCACACATTTCTCAAACTCGACACTGGCTTCTCAAACAACTAGGGCTTCTTTTTGACGCTCATCCCACAGACCTGAAGGAAAATCAGAATTTATGCAGTGAACCGAGAATTCGAAGATTAATGATTGCCCCTGTGTTGATCTAATAATGAATCCGATATTGAAGGAACGGCACTCTCCTCGTAAATATCAACAGATTTGGCAGGGTCTTCTGTCGAGGGTGGAGGGGATGAATGAGTGTCCAGGCAACACAGGGAAGGAAGATAATCAATGTTGATAAAGTGGAAGGGACATTACATTTATTTGCTGTCAGGGCCAAAATTGTGAACTGAATTGAATGTAGAGAAGGAGGGAAGAAATGGAGAGGACGAGAGAATAGAGTTAGAAAATACATTTATACAGCAGATGTAGAAAGAGAGGGGTGATAAAAGAAAAAGAGGCGGAGAATAATAATAGAGAATAATAACAGAGAATAATAATAGAAAATAATAATAGAGAATAATAGAGAAAAGAGGTGAATGGAAGAGAGACTGAGTCAGGTGAGTGATGGAATTAAAGGATTCTGGGACGACAAAGACCGGAAGAAAGTTATTTTTAAAAAAGAAAGAGAAGAGGCAAATGCATACACAACGCGAAGCTGCTGTAAAGTCGACGATAAGGATAAAAAGGGACACAAAAATAAAATGTTATGATTGCAGTTTTACGTAAGAGAGGGACACCATACTATCAAAATTTACATTTCGGCGCAGTAGACCTACAACGGGAACACTCAACAAAATACAATCTGCAACTGAACAAACTAAAATCTCATAGTGACTTGATTATATGACCCTTTTTGTCTTGTCAGACGGTCTAGTGGAGGCTATTGTGTATTTTTTTGAGGTTTTGTTTTTGTCGAACAGCTTCCCTCGTGATAATTCTACCAATGTTTGACAAACACACGCGGTCACAGAATGGACAAGTCAGGCCCACTGACCCACAGGGTTTTCCATCCTTTTTCATGAGTCTTTTCTTTTTTAAGTTTTATCTTAGCACAGTCTCAAATGATGTTATACCATTCCTTATACATACTCTCCATGATTTGCGATCACTCGCCAGATGTTCCCAGTCATATTAACATATGGAGAAGTCATTCAGAGATGATTTACAGATATCTCTATATCGTAGTTTAGGTCTGCTGATTTGTCTTTTTCCGTGTGTTGTTAGCTCACCATATAGTATTTGCCTAGGGATGCGCTTTTCTTCCATTCGTTGGATATGCCCCAGCCATCTTAGTCTTCGACATCTGAGCGTCGACATGATTGTTGGGGTCTTAGCACGTTGCAGGACAGTTAAGTTGGTTATTTTATCCTGCCATTTCATGTGCATTATTCTGCGGAGACATCACATGTGGAAGACATTTAGTCTTTTTTCCTGGTTTGAGTATGTTGTCCAGGTTTTAGATCCATATAATAGTGTGCTAAGCACACAAGTTTGATATATTAAGAGTTTGATCTTCGTGTTAGTTTCGTGTTGTCCCAGGCCCTTTCTGTAAGTTTGCCGAAAGTCGTAGCTGCCTTGATTAGAATATACCTAAAAAGGAAAATATTAAAAAGGAATTGAAATTAATTTCTGTGTGCTTGTTGTGAAAGTCGAAATACAAAAAAGCCAAAGATAAGAGAAATAGGCCAACAACGATGTCATTAGTGACGCAGAAAATCAGAGATGTATACTAAAGTAAGGGAGCCACGATAGCTCAGTGGTTAGTGAACTAGACTACAAAGGACAAGAGGTAGGGTTCAATTCCAACCGATGGCTTCCGGGTTCACCCAGCCTTAAATGGGTACCGGAAATTTTTTCTGGGAAAGTAAAGCGGAACTGGTGTAATACCTACCACATTACTCCAAAAATCATGTGCCGAAGGTCTGTAAAATTTATGATCACTAACACCATATTCCCTATACGCCACTTGGCGAGAGCCCCTGGCTCTTTACCTTTTTTTAATACTAAAGTGATTCGATGAGCATGATAAGAACAGTGGAGACGGGTTCCGTGCGTAGGCAGTAGGTCTAGTCGTTGCAGAAGTTAAAAAGTAGTCATGTTGATGAAGAAGAAGAAAGGAAAAAGTGGTATGGTAACAGCCTTAAGTTGGTGAGAAGCAAAACAAAAGTAGAACGACGTTTCCAGGAAAAGTCCTTCGGCAGGAATAACAAACCATAACACAAAAATATGTAAGGATATACACAAATATTTAACTTGATGGCGTACATTTAGCATAATATCGCCATGTAGTTAGATTTCTGTGTAAAAAAAAAATGTTTAAAACCCCCGTCACGCCAAGTGGCGTATAGGGAATATAGTGTTAGCGACCATACATTTTACAGACCTTCAGCACATGATTTTTGGGGTAATGTGGTCAGTATTACTCCCGTGCCGCTTTACTTTTCCAGAAAAAAATCCGGGGCCCATTAAAGGCTGGGTGAACCGGAGCCGTCGGTTGGGATCGAACCCTACCTCTTGTCCTTTGTAGTCCTGTTCACTAACCACTGAGCTATCGCGGCTCCAATATTTATGTGTTTATCCTTATATATTTGTGTGCTGTGGTTTGTTTTTTTTCCTGCTGAAGGCTTTTTGGCTGAAACGTCGTTCTCCTTTTATTTTGTTTCTCACCTACGTAAATCTGTTACCTTAAAACTTTTTCCTTTTATTAAAATCTTAATCAATATCATCAGCTTTACAGCAGTTCCGCATCTCTATGCATCTTGATGCCTTTACGTACAGTCTCAATTGTCTACGTGCCTCCCAATAGGTAGAGTCCTAATTGTCTACGTGCCTCCCAATAGGTAGAGTCCCAATTGTCTACGTGCCTCCCAATAGGTAGAGTCCCAATTGTCTACGTGCCTCCCAATAGGTAGAGTCCCAATTGTCTACGTGCCTCCCAATAGGTAGAGTCTCAATTGTCTACGTGCCTCCCAATAAGTAGAGTCCCAATTGTCTACGTGCCTCCCAATAGGTAGAGTCCCAATTGTCTACGCCCCTGGACATCCGGAAGTTCGAGGAAATGAAAGAGCAGACAGGGTGGTCGTCGCCCACAGATACCTCTGAACATGCCAGCTGGGCAGTTTCCCGAAACAACCACAATACTTGTGACGTCGCGAGCTATTGACAACTGATCTCGTTTTACCCAATACCGCTCCTGCTTACAATGCTGAAAACGTCACAAATATTGGTCGGTCCCCTTTCAGCAGGCAGGCTTAAAGATATCGGTGTCGACTGGTTGGCAAGCCATGTTGGCGCCGAAGACCTGTCGGAAGGACTACATCATCCTCTCCAAGATGCGGGAAGGACACCGGACTTCGGCAACCATGAGTCCACCTCACTCCTTCGGATGAAAGAGATGGGAGTTAAGATGGGAGTTAAGATGGGAGTTAAGATGGGAGTTAAGATGGGAGTTAAGATGGGAGTTAAGATGGGCACAGCCAGAAACGAGAAACTTAGTGGGCGTGTGAGAAGACTTATCAACCACGAATAGCAAATTCTTTTCTTGCTTCTTCGGTTTGCAACGACTTCATGCAGAATTGATCAAATTACTCGATTGTGTGAACAAATACTTAACTAGATGTCTTTCAAGGGTAAATTATTTAAAGTAGAAACTGTGAACTAGCTTTATTTCTTGACAACCAGCCGGCGAAAACAGATCGCCATCTTGGGGGACACCAAAAAGTACGGAGTTATCCCATATAAAATATGGGAGTTAAGATGGGCACAGCCAAAACGAGAAACTTAGTGGGCGTGTAAGAAGACTTATCAACCAACACAGAACTGGAGTCGTCAGTCGCTGGACACTGCAGGACTTACTGAGGAGGGAATCTGAACACCTATGGGCATGTTCAGAGTGCAATGCTGATGACCCGCAAATAATTCAATAACATAGATATAGATGAAGAGAGCGTGCAGGCCAATACATGCAACAATATATAAATTAAAGCAAAATGGGGAAAAAAGGAAGAAATCGTAGAAATCTATAGGAATATTTATTTTTAAGAAAGACATATAAAGTGTAGAATGAGAAACAGAAATAATGTAATTGATCAAAATTAAAGGAAAATAAATCGCTAATGAAATCATGAGAGAAGAAAAGAAAAGAAAAAGATTGCGATCACACAAGGGAGATTAAGAAGAGAAAAAAGATGTAATGAAAACATAAGAGCGGTAAAGATAAAAGGAGAATAAAACACAACATTAGGGTTAGGGTGAAGTGTAGATCGAATGAGGCGTGAAGGTTTACTGAAGTGTTTGTTGCTGATAGCACATCGACGTTGTGGATTGTGTGCGTTAGATCAACGAATCCTCGACGTGCTTGTGCGGCCTTGAAAATGTGTCGTTAATGATGTGTTATATTGTGTTAAGCTATGTTATATTGTGTTAAGTTAAGTTATGATCTGTTCAGTTATGTTATATTGTGTTAAGCTATGTTATATTGTGTTAAACTATGTTATGTTGTAATCAGATATGTTATATTGTGTTAAGTTATATTATGTTGTGTTAAGTTATGTTAAGTTATGTTATATTGTGTTAAGTTAAGTTATGCTGTGTTCAGTTATGTTATATTGTGTTAAGTTATGTTATATTGTGTTAAGTTATGCTGTGTTATGTTATATTGTGTTAAGTTATGCTAAGTTATGTTATATTGTGTTAAGTTAAGTTATGATCTGTTCAGTTATGTTATATTGTGTTAAGCTATGTTATATTGTGTTAAACTATGTTATGTTGTAATCAGATATGTTATGTTGTGTTAAGTTATGTTATGTTACGTTATGTTAGGATATATATTGTGGTACGTTACGTTATGTTATGTTAAGTTATGTTGTGCTATGGTACATTATGTTATTCTATAACCATCACTGCACTCGGAATACACGAAGAGGTGTTCCAAACCGTTCCTTTACCTAAAACCTCCGAGGAGAAAGCTGACCCACGCTTTGTGGTGACTTTAAAAAAGGTTTGAAGTTACGTCACCGATTGATGAGATTGACGTCATCATATTCTGTGTCCCTGCAACATAACACAACAAGCCGTTGTTATAGTCACGGTTTCATTACTGAAAGCAAATGGCGTTAAACATCGAAAACAGGGTATTTTGGGTTGATCACGTCTTCAGTATTAGTGCAAAATATACTGGAGAAGTAATTGGACAATGTGTGATGCTATGTGCTAAAATGTGTGTACAACGTACGTGCTATAATTGGTAATACTATGTGCAACAATGTGTGCTGAAGTGTGTTGTGCTAAAATTGATGGTGCTACGTGTGCTACGGTGTGTGATGCTAAAATGTATGGTGCTACATTAGGGTGACCATTCGTCCCCGATTTCCGGGGACAGTCCCCGGAATGTAGAAGTTGTCCCCGAAAGAAATTTGTCCCCGATTTCAGTGAAAAAATAAATGTTCATACACGGAATCGGCCCTCTTTTAAAGTAACCACTAGGACTCAGGACGTTACTGAGTTGTGTTTCTTTATCCCAGACTGAGCGGCATTAGCAAGAAGATAAAAGAGAAGACTTGGACGCGTTGTGTCGGAGATAGCACTTTGAACTCTCAAAGCGTGGTGCTACGTCACTTCTATTACCACCACTCACGTCTATTGGGATGGGTTTAATTTAAAAAAAAAGCAGACACTCTCTCTCCCCCCACCCCTGCCTTTCCGGACATCTCCCGCCAAAGTATCTTTCCCGGTCAATTTTCAAATCAGTCCGAGAGTAATGACAGTACAGTGCAGTCGTGTTTTATATACAAAATTTCTTGCGCACACACAGTCATACACCCACCCACACATATTATAAATATATATATATATATATATAAATATATATATGTATACACACACACACATATATATATCGTCCGTCCCCGATTTTGTGTGGGACAGTCTCAGAAATAAGCAAAAAAATCCCCTGAAATGTAAAAAATATGACAAATGTCCCCGGAAACAATGGGAAAAAAATGGTCACCCTATGCTACATGCTACAGTGTGCGGTGCTAAAATGTATGGTGCTACATGTTACAGTGTGCGGTGCTAAAATGTATGGTGCTACATGTTACAGTGTGCGGTGCTAAAATGTATGGTGCTACATGTTACAGTGTGCGGTGCTAAAATGTATGGTGCTACATGCTACAGTGTGCGGTGCTAAAATGTATGGTGCTACATGCTACAGTGTGCGGTGCTAAAATGTATGGTGCTACATGTTACAGTGTGCGGTGCTAAAATGTATGGTGCTACATGTTACAGTGTGCGGTGCTAAAATGTATGGTGCTACATGTTACAGTGTGCGGTGCTAAAATGTATGGTGCTACATGCTACAGTCTGCGGTGCTAAAATGTATGGTGCTACATGTTACAGTGTGTGGCACAACGTGCTACAATGTGTGGTCCTCTTCTTCGTCTTGTTCTTCCTCTTCTGCTTCATTCAGTTCTTGACGCCAACATTAAGTTCAAAGAAAGCTTTAGTCAGCTCAAGACTGATTACCTTCATACAGCTTGTCCCGATATGGTACCTATGATGGCCAAAAGAGCCTTGTCTGCTTATCATCTGTTGAGCATGATTGTATCAGATATTCAACAGTTATTTGTTTACACCAAAGTCACATTCATCACAGGTTCCTATCCTTATAACTATGGAAAGATGATAGTTCAATCGGTTGTGGCCTGTTGATAGTTTTACATGTTCATTTACTAATGAGCTGGTAGTAGGCATCATTTTTCTGGAAGCTCTGGTGTTCTTTATTCTATTTGTACTTATGGTTAGTCAAAGGCCCTGTATCACTTCAAGCGAATTAAAACCCATAATTGCTCAACTGCCCGTGTCAGTGGAATCAGCCGAATTAATATCTCATCTCAGTGAAGGATCCAGATAAAGAAAGGTAGCTGTAGTCCCCATCATAGCAGCCACAGCACACGCTAAAAGTCATAAGGCGTAGTCGCACCAGAAGTGAACGCAGTCTGCCCTTCGTCATACCATATCATCATTTATCGTAAGCAATCGAAATATCGAAACACGATCCGGATGAAAAACACAGCTCACGGTTTGCACAGAGCACTAAACTCAGTAGCTCCGTCAGTAAGCCGGACTTGGAATATAAGGAAACTACAAGAAGGAACACTTTTCAGACAGAGCTTCACCTGTTCTTGCCGCCATATTGACCGGAAGTATTTCATTTATTCCTGACAAACCTCTTTGTTTCTTCGTAAATTGCACTTGCATCTACCTGGTGTAGTTAGCCACCTTTGTTAACTAATTTCAGGAGTCGATATTAAAGCATACCTGTCGGACCTATAGACTCTTATTTTAAGAAACAGTGGGCGAGTCTTAACACACTATGTGACCAGGTAACCGTAGTTGAACAAATGCAAGCCAAATTAAAATTGCCTGAATCCCACACAAATGTCACTAAATTCACTTTGGCATTAATGCACTATCCATTTATAAATTATTTTTCCTTCTTACCGGAAATTATATTGTCCACTTTCCCCGAGTAACAACGGGACAGTCATTCGCGCTTTTTTTCCACTATTTGTTTTTAATTAAGCGCGCAGTGCCTGTTTATTGCATGCTCAAACACGTATCGTGTATTGATTTCGGTATAAAATAAATATATGGCGTAGTCTCCCTTATGTATTTTCTGTGATTTTTATTTCTCCCCATAACGGACAAAATGGCAACCATTCCCTTGGGAAATTACTTGATACAGGCGGAAGTACCCTGGTCAAAGCGTGTAAAAGATGGGGTGGGGTGGGGGGGGGGGGCTGGGATAAAATTAGAGTGAGAGAAAGACAAGAAAAATTGGAAGGAAAGAAAGAAAAGCACTTTATTATCACCTTTCAATTGATAATACAATTAGGTGTACATTATTTTGTATTGCTTATTCTTTTGTATAGATATTTTATTATTACTGAGTCTTTTGTATAGATGATTGTTGTTACTGAGTCTTTTGTATAGATGATTGTTGTTACTGAGTCTTTTGTATAGATGATTGTTGTTACTGAGTCTTTTGTATAGATATTTTATTATTACTGAGTCTTTTGTATAGATGATTGTTGTTACTGAGCCTTATGTATAGATGATTGTTGTTACTGAGTCTTTTGTATATATAATCTTGTAATGGGTTGTCTAAAGAATAAGGATAATATTGATCCGTTTAAAACGTTTACTCTTTCTTTACTCCTGCATCCTACAACCCCAAAGTCGTTGATCACCACAGACTTCTTCAGCCTTCTCTATTTCCCTCTGTCTTCAGTCATTCTTTGGGTTTCTGCAACGTCGAGGCCGCTCCATTCTTAGATGGTATCTTCCCATTTCTTTCTCTTAAAAAAAAAAATAAATAAAGAGCCCCCGTCACGCCAAGTGGCCTATAGGGAATATGGTGTTAGTGACCATACATTTTACAGACCTTCAGCACATGATTTATGGAGTAATGTGGTCGGTATTACGCCCGTGCAGCTTTACTTTCCCATTTAAAAAAATCCGGTACCCATTTAAGGCTGGGTGAACCCGGAAGCCGTCGGTCAGGATCGAACCCTACCTCTTGTCCTTTGTAGTCCAGTTCACTAACCACTAACCACTGATATTTATCAACTTAATGACGTGTTTGTAACGCTGGTGGTCAATTTATCAACTTAATGACGTGTTTGTAACCCTTGTGGTCAATTTATCAACTTAATGACGTGTTTGTAACCCTGGTGGTCAATTTATCAACTTAATAACGTGTTTGTAACCCTGGAGGTCAATTTATAGACTGTATGACGTGTTTGTAACCCTGGTGGTCAATTTATCAACTTAATGATGTGTTTGTAACCCTGGTGGTCAATTTATAAACTTAATGTCGTGTTTGTAACCCTGCAGGTCAATTTATAAACTTAATGTAGTGTTTGTAACCCTGGTCGTCAATTTATAAACTTAATGTAGTGTTTGTAACCCTGGAGGTCAATTTATAAACTTAATGTCGTGTTTGTAACCCTGGAGGTAAATTTATAAACTTAATGACGTGTTTGTAACCCTGGAGGTCAATTTATAAACTTACTGTAGTGTTTGTAACCCTGGTCGTCAATTTATAAACTTAATGTAGTGTTTGTAACCCTGGAGGTCAATTTATAAACTTAATGTAGTGTTTGTAACCCTGGAGGTCAATTTATAAACTTAATGTAGTGTTTGTAACCCTGGAGGTAAATTTCTAAACTTAATGTAGTGTTTGTAACCCTGGTCGTCAATTTATAAACTTAATGTAGTGTTTGTAACCCTGGTCGTCAATTTATAAACTTAATGTAGTGTTTGTAACCCTGGAGGTCAATTTATAAACTTAATGTAGTGTTTGTAACCCTGGAGGTCAATTTATAAACTTAATGTAGTGTTTGTAACCCTGGAGGTCAATTTATAAACTTAATGTAGTGTTTGTAACCCTGGTCGTCAATTTATAAACTTAATGTAGTGTTTGTAACCCTGGTCGTCAATTTATAAACTTTAATGTCGTGTTTGTAACCCAGGTGGTCAATTTATCAACTTAATGTCGTTTTTGTAACCCTGGTGGTCAATTGTTCAACTTAATGTCGTGTTTGTAACCCTGGTGGTCAATTTATCAACTTAATGTCGTGTTTGTAACCCTGGTGGTCAATTTATCAACTTAATGTCGTGTTTGTAACCTTGGTGGTCAATTTATGAACTTAATGTCTTGTTTGTAACCTTGGTGGTTGGCGTGAAAAATAACCAAAAACGTCATCTGGACATTCCTTTTAAATGAATCATTTTAACTCTGTTTCTGTTTTATTGTTTCTGCTGGTACGAAGATTAAAGTGTTGCAATTCTTGCAGAATAGAGAGAGAGAGAGAGAGAGAGAGATAGAGACGAGAGTGGGAAGAAGGAAAGAACTATAAAGAAGATGATGGAAAGAGCGAAACAGATATATGGAAATACGAAGAAGATGATAAAGAACGAAAATAGAGGCGAAAAATAGAGGACAGAGAAATGAGTAGAAAATAGTGACGAGAGAAGCAGAGAGTCGACATTGAAGCGAGATGGAAATAGAAAAGGAATGGCTGGAGATGAGTTACAGATAGAGAGAAGAACAGAGAAAAGAAAGTGAGAAGCAATTGGCGAAAAGTGAAAAAGAGAAACGATAGAGAAAAGGGGGGGGGGAATGAAGAAAAAATAGAAGAAAGATAATATAGGCATAGAGACAAAAAGAATGTCTGAGAGAAAAGAGATAAGAAAATTAAATATTTTTTTCTTACAACATTACTTTGTTTTAAAAAAATTGTAGTCAAATGTTAATAATTGATTTTTTTTTTTATAGCGCCGACTGAACCCGGATAAATCCCACAGCAATTTATAATTTACTTTGTTGTAACTACGTGGATGAAAGCCACAAGATGCAGCGTGATCAAAGAGAATGGCATTGTTGATATAGAGCACTTGATATCGCGTGAGAAGTCACTTCTTTAACTCTTTCAATATGGAAGGCTTTATCAATTGAGCGGTAGAGATTTTAGAGACAACATTTTTCATGGTTTTAAATATTAATCTACATGTTTATATTTATCTCTCTCTCTCTCTCTCTCTCTCTCTCTCTCTCTCTCTCTCTGCGATCAGGACTCAATCAGAGTAGGATTCCAGACTCTCACATGAAGTCAACTGTCAGGTTAAGTGTGTTGATCGCCCCCACAGACAGAACATCACATTTAGAGTCTGCCAGATCCACTCTGACCGAACACCCGTTAAAAACGTTGCACTGTGTTCTGCGCCAGTGGCCCAGTGCATCCGATTTCAGCCAGCATTTTATTCAGGTTTGCTTTCCTTAGGCTTTGATTGTCCCCAATCTTCCTGCTAGGCAGCAGATTGTCTTTTCTTTAGGGGGATTCTGCTCTTAGATGATCTTCCCTCCCAGGTTTACGAGCACCATCTGCCCGAGTCACTAGAGGTGACTAACACAGACATGCACGCACAAAAATATGAGATATGAATAACACAGACATGTACACAGCGATACGAGACATGACTAACACCTTCACACATCATTCACATATTTATCTAACACTTAATATTTTATATGAAATTGTAAATAATTAAACAAGGCGTTTATTACACCAATACCAAGATGTTACAAGGCATGTAAACAGAATATGGTTTGATGACAGTTTACACTCATCAAATTGAGAGTGACGCACTGTGCGGCTAAACGTCATCATCACCACTGAGTGCCGTCTCCGCATCGAAGGTTGGCTACCATGGAGCGCCATTCCACTCTGCCTCAAGCTTTTATGGTGCAGGTTGCCATAGGCTGACTTGTCCATCTTTTGATGCTACTCGTCCATGTTAGTCTTGGTCTACCTCTGCCTCTTTTGCCTTGTATTTCCCCCTCCAATATTATTTTTATTAAGCTGTTGTATCTTTAAACTTGCCCCTAAATTGGCTAGACGTATATGACATAAATCGACATGGCGCATAGAGCGTTGAAAAGTACTGAAAGAGTTAATTGAATATCTATCTATCTATCTATCTATCTATCTATCTATCTATCTATCTATCTATCTATCTATCTATCTATCTATCTATCTATCTATCTATCTATCTATCTATCTATCTATCTATCTATCTATCTATCTATCTATCTATCTATCTATCTATCTATCTATCTATCTATCTATCTATCTATCTATCTATCTATCTATCTCTCTGCGATCAAGACTCAATCAGATTAGGATTCCAGACTCTCTCATGAAGTCAGCTGTCTGTTTAAGCGAATCGATTGCCCCAAATAGTTTCTCTTCCAGGGAGGTGGGCGTGGACCACATTGCTCTCCTCAGTTAATAGAATGAGAGTCACTTTAGCACTTAGGTCCAGTGCATCAAACGCAGGAAATAAAAAATTAAACGAGCTTCTCTATGCTGTGTAGAGATTCCACATGAAACATTTATCAAAATGGGAGTACGTTGGTGGATGTAGTAATGATGTGAGATACGTATCTCTAGCGGGCGTTATTTACTGGTATCTAGTAATGTCGTGGGTACAGTTTATTACAGGGGTCGTGCTTGTAGGCATATAGTGATATCGTGCTTGTAGGCATATAGTGATATCGTACTTGTAGGCATATAGTGATATCGTACTTGTAGGCATATAGTGATATCATACTTGTAAGCATATAGTGATATCGTACTTGTAAGCATATAGTGATATCGTACTTGTAGGCATATAGTGATATCATACTTGTAGGCATATAGTGATATCATACTTGTAGGCATATAGTGATATCGTGCTTGTAGGTATATAGTGATATCGTACTTGTAGGCATATAGTGATATCGTACTTGTAGGCATATAGTGATATACTTGTAGGCATATAGTGATATCATACTTGCAGGCATATAGTGATATCATACTTGCAGGCATATAGTGATATCATACTTGTAGGCATATAGTGATATCGTACTTGTAGGCATATAGTGATATCGTACTTGTAGGCATATAGTGATATCATACTTGTAAGCATATAGTGATATCGTACTTGTAAGCATATAGTGATATCGTACTTGTAGGCATATAGTGATATCATACTTGTAGGCATATAGTGATATCATACTTGTAGGCATATGGTGATATCGTGCTTGTAGGTATATAGTGATATCGTACTTGTAGGCATATAGTGATATCATACTTGTAGGCATATAGTGATATCATACTTGTAGGCATATAGTGATATCGTACTTGTAGGCATATAGTGATATCGTACTTGTAGGCATATAGTGATATCGTACTTGTAGGCATATAGTGATATCGTACTTGTAGGCATATAGTGATATCGTAAATATGTAGACATATAGTGATATCGTGCTTGTAGGCATATAGGATATCGTACTTGTAGGCATATAGTGATATCGTGGGAAAGGCTATCACACGGGGGGGGGGTGTACTTGGAGGTATGACGTGTCGTTGAGAGAAAAGATAATCACACTGTTGTTACCTGGAGGTATGACGTGACGTCATTAGAAAGGTTAATCACACTGGAGTTACCTGGTAGTATTACGTAATTTTGTGAGAAAAGTTAATCACACTGGAGTTACCTGGAAGTATCACGTAATTTTGTGAGAAAAGTTAATCACACTGGAGTTACCTGGAAGTATCACGTGATGTTGTGAGAAAAGTTAATCACACTGGAGTTACCTGATAGTATCAGGTGATGTTGTAAGAAAAGTTAATCACACAGGAACTATCTGGAAGTATCACGTAATGTTGTAAGAAAAGTTAATCACGCAGGAATTACCTGGAAGTATCACGTGATGTTGCGATAAAAATTAATCACACTGGAATTACCTGGAAGTATCACGTGATGTTGCGATAAAAGTTAATCACACTGATATTGCCTGGTAGTATCACGTGGTGTCGAGAGAAAAGATAATGACACTGGTGTTATCTGGAGGGATCCAGAGACCTTCTGATTTCATTCCTCTTTTGTCGTTCAACGTCGAGGGGAGATATCTGTGGTCATTTGCTTAGTGTTTCTAATGTTTTATGAATCAATCTTTTTTCGTGGTCCACCTTTGTGTCTGGTTGTCTCACAATGTTTATTGAAGGCGTTGTGTTGTGTTTTGATTTGTTTGCATTAACACATTATACCAAACCATTATATTTGTTTTTACATTATGTATTCTATGGGGGGAATTTTTCATAGCTTTTTTCTGTTCTGTATTTGTGATCTTATTTCTCATACTGTTTCCTGCTATTCGCCTAACACAGTTAATCGCGGTAGTGGTGTTGTTTTCTTTTCTTTTTTTGCATCAAATGTCCACGTCTGGCGTTGGTAGCACAATGTTGGGATGAAGATCATATTGTAGAATACCCGTTTTGCCTCTAGAGTTATTTCCTTGTTGGACAATAGTGGTGATAGTTCTCCGATAATTTGACAAGCTTTGTTACATCTTGAGTCTATTTATGCTTCTTGTGAATTGTCATTTGTCACTAGACTTCTTCGGTATTTAAATTCCTGCACTTGTTTTAGTTGTCTGCCATTCATCGTTATATGATGCTCTGTTTCTCATTTGCTTCTGTGTTGTTGATGTTGATTTTCATGTGGTTTTGAGTGCCTGCTACATTAACCCTTTCTGTACGGAAGCTTTTTATCAATGCAACAGAAGAGATGTTAGAAACAAAATTGTTCATGTTTTAAAGAGTTAATTTACATATTTATATTTACTTAACATATAACATATTATATTAGAATTTTGAGATAATTGAACAAGGAATTAGATTTCCCCAATACCAAGATGATACAAGACATGTAAAAAGAATATGGTTTGATGACGATTTACACCAATCAAATTGAGAGTGACGCACAGTGCCGCGAAACGTACGGAAAGAGTTAAGTCTATTTAAATGTTCTTGCAGGTCTTCCATTTTTCCATGTAAGTAAAAATGTAAAGTACCCCCGTCACGCCAAGTGGCGTATAGGGAATATGGTGTTAGTGACAATAAATTTTACAGACCTTCGGCACATGATTTTTGGGGTAATGTGGTCGGTATTACGCCCGTGCCGCTTTACTTTCCCAGAAAAAAATCCGGTACCCATAAATGGCTGGGTGAACCCGGAAGCCGTCGGTTGGGATCGAACCCTACCCATTGTCTTTTGTAGTCCAGTTCTCTAACCACTTCCGGTTCTCCCAACCTTTAATGCGTACCATATTTTTTGGGGGAAAGGAAAGCGGCACGGGCATAATACCGACCACATTACCCCAAAAATCATGTGCAGAAGGTTTGTACAATTTATGGTCACTAACACCATATTCCCTATATGCCACTTGGCGTGACGGAGGTACTTTACTTTTTTATTTGTCCATCTGCTTTTAATGGGCCCTCCCAGTCTGTTGTTTTCCGAGATTTTGTTAATTGCTGTGATGATCGGATTTAGTTGTTTATCCTCTTACGTGACCAAATCATTTAATTTATTGCTTCTATTTAGACATATTATCATCCGTCCTTAAAATGACGTAAAGTACTGGTGTATGCGTTGTGTTGTGTTTTGTATTACAACTGTGACATTTACGCCTTTCAGCCCAAAACATCCGACTTCAGCGGATCATTTTTGAATACCAGATTGCCTTCTCTCTCGATCACTACTCACTTGGTCAGACTCGACTGGTTAGTCTGTTTCTAGCGGCACTGCCAAGAGGTGAACCGGGATCTGGATAGGTCTGGATCATTAATCCTTGCTCAATCCCTCAGCTATGATTCACTGACAGCTTTCAGCTATTTTGCTGAAAGACGCCTTACCCCCAACCTACCAACCCTTCTTGTACTGGTGATTTCTAACTCTCATTTTAGCACTTCACTTCTAACCGCATCTTTTCAACCACTTCCCACCGTCGGCCTGACACACTCCATGTTGGTATTTAAGTTATTGATTGTCCTAGAAACTGGAGTCCACGTCTGACATTCAAGACACAACTTTAGCATGAAAATGATGCCTTCTCCGGAACGGCAAAATTTAATTAAAAATGCGAGTCGAGAGGGCGACTATGGATTTCCCACAAGACATATAATTTCGAACATAGCAGCAGTGTGACATTTACAAACCAACATGTGAAAGAATTGTTCATTTTGTTTAACAAGAGAGGTAGAAAGAGATAATGATGAAGATGATGATAATAGTGAAGATGATGATGATGGTGACGAAGATCGTGTTGACATGGTGGTTATGGTAATAATGATGACGGTGACGATAATGATGATAATCATAATGTTGATAGTGGTGATGTTAATGGTGGTGGTGATGATGATGGTGGTGGTGATGATGATGGTGGTGGTGATGATGATGGTGGTGATGTTAATGGTGGTGGCGATGATGATGGTGGTGGTGATGATGATGGTGGAGGTGATGATGATGGTGGTGGTGATGATGATGGTGGTGGTGGCGGTGATGATAGTGATGATGACAGTGTTGGTGATGGTAGTAATGATAGTAATGATGACAGTGATGGTGATGGTAGTAATGATAGTAATGATGACAGTGATGGTAGTAATGATAGTAATGATGACAGTGTTGGTGATGGTAGTAATGATAATAATGGTGACAGTGATGGTAGTAATGATAGTAATGATGACAGTGATGGTGATGGTAGTAATGATAGTAATGATGACAGTGATGGTGATGGTAGTAATGATAGTAATGATGATAGTGATTGTGATGATGACGATAATGATGGCGGATGGATATTGAATGACGAAGGATAGTTCAGCAGCGTTCACTTTTGGTGCCGCTACGCCTTATGTCTTCTAGCGTGTACTGTAGTTGCTATGATAGGGACTGCAGCTGCTTTTCTTTGTTTGGATCCTTCAATGAGACTTCGACTTACCATAAAGATCATTTTGTTATTTATTTTCATTCATGATACGATCTGTATGGTGCAGAAACATGGACATTAGACCAGAAAACAGAACAGAAAATTGAAGCCTTTGAAATGTGGATTTATCGAAGAATAGGTAGAATTGGATGGAAGGAAAAGAAAACAAACGATGAAGTTTTAAAACAACTGAAAATGAAAAGAGAACTACTAAACACAATTAGAACAAGACAAATGACATTGTTTGGTCATGTTAAAAGACACAACAGCCTGATAAAAGTAATATTGGAAGGGAAAATACAAGGTAAAAGAGGCAGAGGTAGACCGAGACTAACATGGACGAGTAACATCAAAAGATGGACAAGTCAACCTATGACAATCTGCACCATCAAAGCAAGAGACAGAGTGGAATGGCACACCATGGTAGTCAACCTTCGATGCGGAGACGGCACTCGATGATGATACGATGTAAGTAAGACATGCCTAAATTATAACAATAACATGTCATCTTCACTGTTTATGATTTCTTCTATATAGATCTGCTGGTTGGATTCATGTTTTGCAATCTAATAGAAAAAGAACGTGATAAAAAAATGGTGGTAATGAGCCTAATTTTAGAGCCAAGTGTGATCAAAACAAGTTTTAAAGGCTCTATAATTCCTTGAATTATTACTAAAATACCACTTTTACATTAAAACGATCAGCTGTGCTTTATTCACGAAATTATCACCAACATAAACATTATTTCAGACAGAAAATTAATTTTTTTTTTTTTACTTGATACCCAAATTGGACCCGCTCCCACAAAATATCAATAAGATCCCATGAAATAAAAATGAGGGGAATGTGTTCATGTCATCGTCATCGATCAATATTGCAAACACTTTCAGAACTAGAGCTAAAATGCCACTTTAGATTGTGTAAAGCCAGCCGTGCCTGAGCCATCCATTTCATCATCATCGAGTGCCGTCTCCACATCGAAGGTTGGCTACCATGAAGCGCGATTCCACTCTGTCTCTTGCTTTGATGGTGCAGGTTGTCATAGGTTGACTTGTCCATCTTTTGATGTTACTCGTCCTTGTTAGTCTTGGTCTGCCTCTGCCACTTTTACTTTGTATTTTCCCTTCCAATATTACTTTTATTAGGCTGTTGTGTCTTTTAACATGCGACCAAAAAATTCATTTGTCTTGTTCTAATTGTGTTTAGTAGTTCTCTTTTCATTTTTACCAATGCTATCCAATTCTACCTATTCTTCTATAAATCCACATTTCAAAGGCTTCAATTTTCTGTTCTGTTTTCTTGTGTAATGTACATGTTTCTGCACCATACAGGAATATTGAGAAGATGTAATATTTTGCTATTCTTAGAACATTTTGCTATTCCTAGTTTTAGCCCTGGTGTTATTTGTTTTGATGTTAGTATATTTTTCATGGCATTAAAATTACTTTTCGCACCATCCATTTAGGACACGGTTAAGTTCGAAATGCATGCATACTTGCCATGATTAACGCCATCGCGGGAAAACTACTGTATAGATGCAAGTCTCTTCTTGTGTCCATCTGCTGTCGCCCTGCAGCGTGCCAGTAGAAGGAACGAATGTATAATATCTTTGAAGAAGAGCATCATATAACGATGAACGGCAGAAAACTAAAACAAGTGGAGGAATGTCAATACCAAAGAAGTCTAGTGACAAACGACAACTCACAAGAAGCATAAATAGACTCAAGATGTAACAAAGCTTGTCAAATTATCGGAGACCTATCATCACTATTGTCCAACAAGGAAATAACTCTAGAGGCAAAACGGGTATTTTACAACATAATCTTCATCCCAACGTTGTGCTACCAACGCCAGACGTGGACATTTGATGCAAAAACAATAAGAAAACAACACCACTACCGCGATTAACTGTGTTAGACGAATAGCAGGAAACAGTATGATAAATAAGATCACAAATACAGAACAGAAAAAAGCTATGAAAAATTCCCGCCATAGAATACATAATGAAGCAACAGATAAAATGGTTTGGTAACGTGTTAATGCAAACAAATCAAAACACAACACAACGCCTTCAATAAACATTGTGAGACAACCAGACACAAAGGTGGACCATGAAAAACAGATTGGTTCATGAAACATTAGAAACACTAGGAAACATGAGGCCAATAGAAAAGCAAGCAAATAATCGCACATTCCCCTCATCTGCTGTCGCCCTGCAGCGTGGCACTAGAAGGAACGAATGTATAATATCTTTGTTTTGCTTCTTTTTGGCTTTCCCATGATATCAACTAAATCAATAGATAGTCTTCTCCGTCACATGATATCAACTAAATCAATAGATAGTCTTCTCCGTCACATGATATCAACTAAATCAATAGATAGTCTTCTCCGTCACATGATATCAACTAAAGCAATAGATAGTCTTCTCCGTCACATGATATCAACTAAAGCAATAGATAGTCTTCTCCGTCACATGATATCAACTAAATCAATAGATAGTCTTCTCCGTCACATGATATCAACTAAAGCAATAGATAGTCTTCTCCGTCACATGATATCAACTAAAGCAATAGATAGTCTTCTCCGTCACTTGATATCAACTAAATCAATAGATAGTCTTCTCCGTCACATGATATCAACTAAATCAATAGATAGTCTTCTCCGTCACATGATATCAAATAAATCAATAGATAGTCTTCTCCGTCACATGATATCAACTAAAGCAATAGATAGTCTTCTCCGTCACATGATATCAACTAAAGCAATAGATAGTCTTCTCCGTCACATGATATCAACTAAATCAATAGATAGTCTTCTCCGTCACATGATATCAACTAAAGCAATAGATAGTCTTCTCCGTCACATGATATCAACTAAAGCAATAGATAGTCTTCTCCGTCACATGATATCAACTAAAGCAATAGATAGTCTTCTCCGTCACATGATATCAACTAAAGCAATAGATAGTCTTCTCCGTCAAATGATATCAACTAAATCAATAGATAGTCTTCTCCGTCACATGATATCAACTAAAGCAATAGAAAGTCTTCTCCGTCACATGATATCAACTAAAGCAATAGAAAGTTTTCTCCGTCACATGATATCAACTAAAGCATTAGAAAGTCTTCTCCGTCACATGATATCAATTAAAGCAATAGAAAGTCTTCTCCGTCACATGATATCAACTAAAGCAATAGAAAGTCTTCTCCGTTATCCGTTATTAAAAGGACGTTAAATTGGTAAATTGCGTTGTGCTGTGGTTTCATTGAGCTTTTCGGTCCGATACATTCGGTTTCAGCTTTGAATTTGTGAGTACCGAGTTGGCCTTCCTTCTTTCATTACGTATTGACAATTTCTTTTTTTAAAGAGAAAATAAAGTGGTATGGTTAACAGCTTTACTTAGATGAGAAACAAAACAAAGGTCGAAAGAAGTTTCGGCCAAGTAGGCCTTCAACTGGAACAATAAACAATACCTTACCTACGTAAAGCTGCTGCCATACCACTTTCTTCATTTTTTTTTAAATTGTCATTATTATCATGAGCTATACAGCAGCTTCGCATCTGTATGCATCTTGATGCATTTACCACGTCTTCGATAACTACTCGTTTGACCAGACTAAACTAGTTAGTCCGTAACTAGAGGAACCACAGACAAGAAAATCACTGGAGGCTGTAGAAATGTGGTTTTACAGAAGAATGTTGAGAATACAATGGACAGCTAAGAAGAGTAATGAAAACGTTCTGAAAGAGATCAGGGCAAAAATGGAGCTAATTTCCAATATCAGGAAGACACAATCATCATTTTTTGGCCATGTAATGAGAAGAGAACAGCTGAAATATATTGTAACAACTGGGAAAATACCAGACAGCTTAAGTGAATGGCTTGGCAGAAGGTCAGCAACAGAAATGATAAATAACTGTCGAGATCAAAAGTTGTAGAGAGACATGATTACCTACGCCTGCAGGCCCGGTACTTGGTGATGAGCGGCACCACATAGAAGTAGAGCAGAGTCGTGATGGTTCTAGTTCACTGATCCTAGCGAAATCTATCAGCTATGAGCCTCTGACAGATTCCAGCCCTGTTGTTGTCAGACTCCTTACCTCCGGAATGTATAATATAATCTAATATCTGTAGATGTTGTATTACTTTTTCTTTTTGGTAACTTCTCTTTTAGATGTAGTGTCGTTCATGGGCGTATCTCTCAGCAACTGCCTAAAAAAAAAGTAAAGCGCCCCCTCACACCAAGTGGCGTATAGTGACTATGATGTTAGTGACCATAATTGTTTATAGACCTTCGGCACATGATTTTGGGGTAATGTGGTCGATATTACGCCCGTACCGCTTTAATGTCCCACCCCCCGCCCCTCTCCTCCTCCCTCCTCCCCCCCCCAAAAAAAAAATCCGGTACCCATTTAAGACTGGGTGAACATGGAAGCCGTCGATTAGGATCGAACCCTACCTCTCGTCCTTTGTAGTCCACTGTCTGATATTCTTGTCGTCCACTGTCTGATATTCTTGTCGTCCACTGTCTGATATTCTTGTAGTCCACTGTCTGATATTCTTGTCGTCCACTGTCTGATATTCTTGTCGTCCACTGTCTGATATTCTTGTAGTCCACTGTCTGATATTCTTGTCGTCCACTGTCTGATATTCTTGTCGTCCACTGTCTGATATTCTTGTAGTCCACTGTCTGATATTCTTGTCGTCCACTGTCTGATATTCTTGTCGTCCACTGTCTGATATTCTTGTCGTCCACTGTCTGATATTCTTGTCGTCCACTGTCTGATATTCTTGTAGTTCACTGTCTGATATTCTTGTCGTCCACTGTCTGATATTCTTGTCGTCCACTGTCTGATATTCTTGTCGTCCACTGTCTGATATTCTTGTAGTCCACTGTCTGATATTCTTGTCGTCCACTGTCTGATATTCTTGTAGTCCACTGTCTGATATTCTTGTCGTCCACTGTCTGATATTCTTGTCGTCCACTGTCTGATATTCTTGTCGTCCACTGTCTGATATTCTTGTAGTCCACTGTCTGATATTCTTGTAGTCCACTGTCTGATATTCTTGTAGTCCACTGTCTGATATTCTTGTAGTCCACTGTCTGACTATCTTGTAGTCCACTGTCTGATATTCTTGTCGTCCACTGTCTGATATTCTTGTAGTCCACTGTCTGATATTCTTGTAGTCCACTGTCTGATATTCTTGTAGTCCACTGTCTGATATTCTTGTCGTCCACTGTCTGATATTCTTGTAGTCCACTGTCTGATATTCTTGTAGTCCACTGTCTGATATTCTTGTAGTCCACTGTCTGATATTCTTGTAGTCCACTGTCTGATATTCTTGTCGTCCACTGTCTGATATTCTTGTAGTCCACTGTCTGATATTCTTGTCGTCCACTGTCTGATATTCTTGTCGTCCACTGTCTGATATTCTTGTCGTCCACTGTCTGATATTCTTGTAGTCCACTGTCTGATATTCTTGTAGTCCACTGTCTGATATTCTTGTCGTCCACTGTCTGATATTCTTGTAGTCCACTGTCTGATATTCTTGTCGTCCACTGTCTGATATTCTTGTAGTCCACTGTCTGATATTCTTGTAGTCCACTGTCTGATATTCTTGTCGTCCACTGTCTGATATTCTTGTAGTCCACTGTCTGATATTCTTGTCGTCCACTGTCTGATATTCTTGTCGTCCACTGTCTGATATTCTTGTCGTCCACTGTCTGATATTCTTGTCGTCCACTGTCTGATATTCTTGTCGTCCACTGTCTGATATTCTTGTCGTCCACTGTCTGATATTCTTGTAGTCCACTGTCTGATATTCTTATAGTCCACTGTCTGATATTCTTGTAGTCCACTGTCTGATATTCTTGTAGTCCACTGTCTGATATTCTTGTAGTCCACTGTCTGATATTCTTGTAGTCCACTGTCTGATATTCTTGTCGTCCACTGTCTGATATTCTTGTAGTCCACTGTCTGATATTCTTGTAGTCCACTGTCTGATATTCTTGTCGTCCACTGTCTGATATTCTTGTCGTCCACTGTCTGATATTCTTGTAGTCCACTGTCTGATATTCTTGTAGTCCACTGTCTGATATTCTTGTCGTCCACTGTCTGATATTCTTGTCGTCCACTGTCTGATATTCTTGTCGTCCACTGTCTGATATTCTTGTCGTCCACTGTCTGATATTCTTGTAGTCCACTGTCTGATATTCTTGTCGTCCACTGTCTGATATTCTTGTCGTCCACTGTCTGATATTCTTGTAGTCCACTGTCTGATATTCTTGTAGTCCACTGTCTGATATTCTTGTCGTCCACTGTCTGATATTCTTGTAGTCCACTGTCTGATATTCTTGTCGTCCACTGTCTGATATTCTTGTAGTCCACTGTCTGATATTCTTGTCGTCTACTGTCTGATATTCTTGTCGTCCACTGTCTGATATTCTTGTCGTCCACTGTCTGATATTCTTGTTGTCCACTGTCTGATATTCTTGTCGTCCACTGTCTGATATTCTTGTCGTCCACTGTATGATATTCTTGTCGTCTACTGTCTGATATTCTTGTCGTCCACTGTCTGATATTCTTGTCGTTCACTGTCTGATATTCTTGTCGTCCACTGTCTGATATTCTTGTCGTCTACTGTCTGATATTCTGTTCAAATCCCATAGTTTCTCATATCAGAAATGCTAAATCTGACCAGAAACAATTTTTTTTTAATCCTTTACTTAAACATAAAACGACAGCCTCCACCAAACAAACTTTAACACAGAAAATAAGAATAAAGGCAGGTGTTTTTATGATCATTACATGACAGTATCAGCAACCGCGATAGCTCTGTGGTTAGTGAACTGAACCACAAAGGACAAGAGGTAGGGTTCGATCCCAACCGACAGCTTCCGGTTCACCCAGCCTTTAATGGGTACCGGATTTTTTTTCTGGGAAAGTAAGCGGCACAGGCGTAATACCGACCACATTACCCCAAAAATCATGTGCCGAAGGTCTGTAAAAGTTATGGTCACTAACACCATATTCCCTATACACCACTTGGCGTGACGGGGGTACTTTACTTTTTTTTTTTTTAAACATGACAGTGTCACCAAACTTCAACAATTACAAACGTCTGAGAGTGAGTCAGAATTTTGATAGAAAACCTGCAGCGGTACTGCTTAACAGCTATCATTCAATTAAATTTGATTCCATATAACCTATCGTTGTTGTCATGCAGGGTTTCCCTACGTCTTGGCGAGGCACGAGGATTTCAAGCAACGACTAAGTCTTTCAGGTTATTTTAGACCGCATTTGCCATCCAAAATGAAAGTGAAAATATAAAAAAAAAGATCTTCATTACTGTAATTGCATCTTTTGGTCATGATCATTATAACTGTATTCATATGACCATAGCTGGAGGGAAAATACAAGGTAAAAGAGGCAGAGGCAGACCATGACTAACATGGACGAGTAACACCAAAAGATGGACAAACCAGCCTATGACAACCTGCACCATCAAAGCAAGAGACAGAGCAGAATGGCGCTCCATGGTAGCCAACGTTCGTTGCGGAGATGGCACTCGTAGATGATGATGATGTACATGCCCTGTCAGAACACGTTTGGGATCCTGCACGTTGTTTATTTTCAACCTTTGCTTCAGCTTGTTCTTTATTTCTATTCCTGGGGGACTCGTTGATCTCGAGGCAAGAATCCAAAATGCTGGATTTCCTGTGTAGACTGTGCTAAACAAACAGCGAACGAGAAGAAGAGGAAAAAGAAGAGGAAGAAGAAGAAGACTAATTAAAAGAACCGATTTTTTTTTCCGTTCTCCAGCTTTGACCTCTGACGAAGTCCCTAAAAACTAGGAACTGAATTTTGCGTGTTAATCCGTTTTTCCCTGGCAGCTGTGTGCCCAGGGGTCCCTCGCCACGCAGGCAGATAACTCCGTCTTTTGAGGTACTCATATCTTTTACGTCGATGAGTAATTGACGTTTCAAGCCGGGCCTCGCTGCTGAGACCAGGGGTGGTTGCCGCAGAGAGAAATCATAAATAACAATCCTAACTGGTGCACCCGGGATTTAACCCCACAACCTCTCTGTCTCGAGGCCGGCGTTTTGCCTCGAGACCAACCAGTTCCGAGAACCGATCTGAAGGCAGTTAGAGCACACATATTTTATGGTTTCTTGCTAAAGTTCAGCCACTTTTGCTGCCCGTAAAACAACTCCATCAGTTCTCCAACACCTGAGTAACTAGTACAGAAAATCAACACTTTCACAAATTCTTTTTAATGTAAGTAGTAAAGTAATGGTTACCTCCCCTGCCTTGCTAAGTGAATGGGGAAACATGGCATTAGTGATCATATTTTTCTATGAGCGCGCCACGTTTTTTTGGTAATGTGGTCGGCATCTCGCCAGACCGCTTTTACTTCTCAAAACAAATATCAGGCACCCATTTTAGAGGCTGGGTGAACCCCTAAGCCTGGCCGGTCCGGAAAAAAAAAATTCACAGGATCTGGGATTCGAACTCTGACCCTACTGATAAGGAAGCGAGCGCACGAAGTACTCATCTCTCACGGCTCCTCCATTTGTGATGTTAGAAGGCCCAAGGGTCTTTTCACTTGTGACGGAATAGCAGTGTTCAGGACTTTATTGAGCAATAACAACTTGCTTCTTCTTCTTATTTCCCTTATCATCTGCCTTTCAGCGTCGAGGGGAGATATAATTTGCGGTCATTTGTTCTTCTGTTCGCTTCTGTTGCTGTTATGTTTCCTAGTGCTTCTAATATAAGATCAATCCAATTGTTTCGTGGTCGATCTTTGGGTCTGGTGTTCTTGTAATGTTCATTGAAGGTTCGTTCAGTTGTGTTTTGATCTTTCTGCCTTGTTACCTGGCCAAACCATTTTATCTGTTGTTTCTTTATATATTCCTTGGCGGGAGTTATTCCTAACTTTTTTTTTCCTCAGTTCTTCATTTCTGATCTTATCTCTCAGGCTGTTTCCTGTCATTCGTCTAAAACATTTCATCTCAGTAGAGGTTATTTTTCTTATTGTTCTTGCATCTATGTCCAGGTCTGGCATTGGTAGCACAACGTTGGGATGAAGATTGTATTATAGAGTGCCTCATTAGCCCCCAGAGATGGTTCCTTGTTGGACAATAGTGGGGGTAGCTGTCCATGATTTGACAAGCTTTGATGCATCTTAAGTCTATCTCTGCTCTCTGTGAATTGTCGTTTGTCGCTTGTTTGATATTTAAAATAAATCTGCGGCTCTAGCGAAGTTTTGCTACCAATGTGAAATAGGATGAGTTAAGATAAGATAATATGAGCTGAGATAAGATAAGATAAAAATAAGATGAAAAAAAAAAGATGAAATAAAGGAGCATTCGTTACACTGGGAAACATATAGGAATCCAAAGAAATTAGGTTAAATACAAAAATAAAAATTTTCAACTACAATGTTAAGTCAGTCTTATTATATGAATGTGAAACATGGAGAACAAAAATGACAATCATGAAGATACAGACCTTCAGTAATGGATGCTTACGCTGGATAAAAGGATGGAAATGGCAGGACAAAATCATTAACATAGAATTATGGAAATGTACCAGTCAAATACCAGTGGATAAAGAGGTACATCGAAAACGATAGCACTGGATAGGACACACACTGCGGAAGCCAACTGACAGTATTACAAAACAGGCCCTTTTTGAAATCCCCAGGGGAAAAGACAAAGAGGAAGCCCAAGGAATTCTTGGAGAAGACAGATGAAAGCAGAGATGAAAATGATGGAAAAGACATGGAATGAACTTAAAAGAATGGCGAGAAAATGAACGCCTTGAAAAGTGTTTGTTGAAGACCTATGCTCCACGAGGAGCTGAAAGGTAGAAGAAGAAGAAAGTAAAATAAAGTGGTTGGTTGGTTGGTTGGTTGGTTGGTTGGTTGGTTGGTTGGTTGGTTGGTTGGTTGGTTGGTTGGTTGGTTGGTTGCGTTCGCCCGATGACTAAAGTATTCTAGAGTATCGTGGTCGACTAGAATATTCCTCTTCATCATCCGCCCTTACAAGGACGTAGTGGACGTGTCTGCGTTGTGTTGTGGTTTGCAGTATAACTGTTATATTTACATTTACTTATATTATATTTACTTATTATATTGTTATATTTACTTTTGGCCCAACACATCCGACTTCAGCACGACATTTTTGAGTACCGGGTTGTCTTCCCTCTTCGATCCCTGCACGCTTGGCCAGACTAGACAGGTTAGTCTGTTACTGGAGGCACCACGGAGAGGTGGAGCAGGGTCTGGATGGTTCTGGTTCACCGATCCTGGCGCAAGCCATCAGCTGTTGGTCGCTAACAACTTCCAGCTCTGGTGCTGGGAGGCGCGCCTTCGCCTCCATAAAATAAAGTAAGGTAAAATAAAATAAGACAGAATAGAACAAGACAAGACATTGCTAGTTTAGTGTGATGACATATACTCACATACACACTAACTACTCCACATCTTTTGACCATAAATTCAAGCTGGAGAGATACGTCCATCAAATACAGCTTTCCACAATTAAAATCATGCTTTCGCAATAAATAATCGCTAGCGAAACTGAGATAGAGAGATATCGTTAATGTAGTTTGGAGCCAGGCTTGATAATGGTGGGTCAGTAGGTGCGAATCCATGGACCTGTTGTATGTGGATTCTGCAAGTCCAATTTCCAGATTTTGAGATGATTGTTACTGGTTCTGTTGGGGGACTGGTTGGTCTCGAGGCAAGGCGCAGGCCTCGAGGCAGAGCTGCAGTGGGTTCAAATCCCGGCAGCACCAGTTTGAATTGTTATTTATGATTTCTCTCTGCAGCAACCAACCATGATCTCAGCAGCGAGGCCCGGCTTGAAACGTCATTTACTTAGGAAAAAATATAAGTACCTCCGAAGACGGAGTTATCTGCCTGTGCGGCGAGGGCCCCCGGTGCACACGGCTGCAAGGGGAAAAACTGGTTCTGGTAGCTTAAAGTTCATTCTTTTTAATGTTTTTTTTTTCCATTTTATTTATATTTGCTGAAAGAGCGCCTCGATAGCCTAGTTGGGAAAACCACAGGTCAAGGCTACCGACGTTCGAACTTCCCGTGATCGATTCTTGAGTTTTGATGCTTCAAGCGACACTATCCAGAAGTCTCCGAAAACACTTCTGAATATGCGTCTAAGAACATATGGATGGAAACTGGCGTGATAAGTCGCTGATTCAAGTCTCGTACTTGACCTTTATTTGACCTTTACTTGACCTTTACTTTGCTGAAAGAAACCAGATGTAGACGTTGGAGAAGGGTGTGGCCAGACAGATAAAAACAACAATTGTCGTAAAGTGGGACACCGGTTCGAATACCTTCAGGATAAAAAAAAGTTGGGCTTTTGTTTCTGTGTTTGGTGTTTAAATACGCACTTTGACACGTCTACAACGTGGCGACTGAACTGGTTATGCTGCCTTTATTCTTGCTTCCTGCAGATCTTCTTCATGCCTGCTAGATTCCAAATTGTTTATAAAAAGAAAAGTAAAGTGCCCCCGTCACGCCAAGCGCCGTATAGGGAATATGATGTTAGTGACCATACATTTTACAGACCTTCAGCACATGATTTTTGGGGTAATGTGGTCGGTATTACGCACGTGCCGCTTTACTTTCCCAGAAAAAAATCCGATACCCATTAAAGGCTGGGTGAACCGGAAGCCGTCGGTTGGAATCGAACCCTACCTCTTGTCCTTTGTAGTCCAGTCCACTAACCACTGAGCTATCGCGGCTCCAAAATTGTTTATAAATACCACAATTATTAGTGATTTATTTGCTTACCTGGTGTTAGAGTTGATAACATAACAGTCCTGGCAAGATCATAGATACCCAGTTGCCTTCTGCATAAAACAATGCTTGTGCACACTGTCGCGGAGTTCCAATAGCTCGCTTGCTATGCTTACTCTTATATCTTGCCAACTCATTATCGTTGGTCATACATGCTGCGGTGAGTTCCATATGTTGTAACGTCAAGTCGGCAGCCCTACTGATAGTCACGTTGTAACGTCAAGTCGGCAGCCCTACTGATAGTCATGTTGTGACGTCAAGTCGGCAGCCCTACTGATAGTCATGTTGTGGCGTCAAGTCGGCAGCCCTACTGATAGTCATGTTGTAACGTCAAGTCGGCAGCCCTACTGATAGTCATGTTCTAACGTCAAGTCGGCAGCCCCACTGATAGTCATGTTCTAGCGTCAAGTCGGCAGCCCCACTGATAGTCTTGTTGTAACGTCAAGTCGGCAGCCCTACTGATAGTCATGTTGTAACGTCAAGTCGGCAGCCCTACTGATAGTCATGTTGTAACGTCAAGTCCGCAGCCCCAATGATAGTCATGTTGTAATGTCAAGTCGGCAGCCCCAATGATAGTCATGTTCTAACGTCAAGTCGGCAGCCCCACTGATAGTCATGTTGTAACGTCAAGTCCGCAGCCCCACTGATAGTCATGTTGTAACGTCAAGTCCGCAGCCCCACTGATAGTCATGTTGTAACGTCAAGTCGGCAGCCCCACTGATAGTCATGTTGTAGCGTCAAGTCCGCAGCCCCACTGATAGTCATGTTGTAACGTCAAGTCGGCAGCCCCACTGATAGTCATGTTCTAACGTCAAGTCGGCAGCCCCACTGATAGTCATGTTCTAACGTCAAGTCGGCAGCCCCACTGATAGTCATGCTCTAACGTCAAGTCGGCAGCCCCACTGATAGTCATGTTGTAACGTCAAGTCGGCAGCCCCACTGATAGTCATGTTCTAACGTCAAGTCGGCAGCCCTACTGATAGTCATGTTCTAACGTCAAGTCCGCAGCCCCACTGATAGTCATGTTGTAATGTCAAGTCGGCAGCCCTACTGATAGTCATGTTGTAACGTCAAGTCGGCAGCCCCACTGATAGTCATGTTGTAACGTCAAGTCGGCAGCCCCACTGATAGTCATGTTGTTTTCTAAGAACCATTCGTTGAAGACCTTCAGAACTCCGCCACTGTCCACGTCTACCAGCCCCGCAACAGTCGCACGCGTGACCGGTCTTTTGATAAGGAGGCGCAATAGCTCAGTGGATAACGAGCTAGCACTACAAAGGACAAGAGATCGTATTCGATCCCGATCGACGACTTCCGGGTTCATAATCATCATCAAGAACCATGCCTGGTGGCGAAGTTAATCATGTCTCTCCACAACTTTCTATCTAGTCAGTTATTAATCATTTCTGTTGTTGACCTTCTGCCAAGCCATTCTCTTAAGCTGTCTAGTATCTTTTCTCTTTGCATCCCTCTACCTCTTCGTCCCTCAGTTTTCCCAGTTGTCACAATATATTCCAGATGTTCCCTTTTCATTACATGGAAAAAAAATGATGATTGTTTTTTTTTTTCAAATTTTAGAAATTAGCTCTCTTTTTGCTTTGAGCTCTCTCAGAACCTCTTCATTACTCTTCTTAGCTGTCCATGGTATTCTCAACATTCTTCTTTAAAACCACATTTCTACAGGCTCCAGTGAATTTCATGTCTGTTGTCCTGTTGTCCATGATTCACATCCATATGTTAAGACTGGCTCTACATAACTTTTAAGAACTATTTTGCTTGTTTCTGTTATCAAAAAAGGATTGCACAATATCTTCCTCATTTTTTTTTGGGGGGGGGGGGGGGGGTGGGGGGGGGAGAGCTGAATGTGCCTGTGGCGATTCATGATTGTACAAAGATGTTACGACGGTAGTTTTCTGTTGCCTTCCGTCGGTTTGTTTACGGTTGGCTCCGCTAGCCTTTGACTAAAAAGTCTCACCCACAAGGCAGTGGGGTTGTTTTACTTCGGGGTATCCTCCCTTAGCCATATATTGGACTACACTACATATATGCACGTATATAAATGAGCCGCGATAGCTCAGTGGATAGTGAACTGGACTACAAATGACAAGGGGTAGGGTTCGATCCCAATCGACGGGTCCAATTCACCCAGCCTTTAAAGGGTACCGGATATTTTTCTGGGAAAGTAAAGCGGCACAGGAGTAATACCGACCACATTTACCCCAAAAATCCTGTGCTGAAGGTCTGTAAAATTTACGGTCGCTAACCTCATATTCCCTATACGCCACTTGGCGTGACGGGGGCTCTTTACTTTTTTTACTTACGTATATAAATATACCACTGGATGCATATGAATACAAACGTATAAAGTTATCACATAAATTATACACACACACACACACACACACACACACACACACACACATATATATATATATATATATATATATATATATATATATATATATAAACCACAATGTACACAGAAATATAAACATATATAATTAATATAAATAGCCCACAACAGAACACAAAAATTGAGTAACGACAATCTGTTTGGCTTGATTCCCCTGATAGTTATGCTTACAGAACACGAGATCACGTGGTGCAAATGCGTGCGGTATCTTTTCCCGGAACCAAGCAGCTGGGACCAGTTATAACTAAAGTGCTGTAAACTGATCCGAAACACTTTGATGTCTCGGTGCAATACGACAAGTTGTGGAGATTAGACTGGATTTGAGAGATAGCTCCAACTAACGAAACACCCCACACCTAGGGTTAAAAAGAAAGAAAGCTTGGAATTTAGTGAGAACAAAATTTAAAAGCAGGAATTTGTAAACTGTTACAAGGGTGGACTGTGGGGGGTCTCTTGGGGGCCTCGGTAGCCAAGTTGGGAAAATCACCAGACTGGGCTACCAACGTTCGGACAAGTTCCCTAGCGTTTGACTTTTCATGGCAAGGCGCTGTGCCACTGAGTACGGGTTCGATCCTGCTTTGGTCTATATTTTTTTCTGTTGTTGATTATTTGTCATTGTTTCCGAGTGCTGTAAACATACCTCTTCCTCTGAATTGATTCACTGATTATCGCCTCGGAAGTTTCCCTCTATAATAATATTCATTTATTATTATTTGTCTCCAACGTTCGGACAACCCGTGTTCGATTCCTGCTGGAAGTAGTGTGAGTTGTACTCGTTGTTTGTTGGAGAAAAATATATATATATTCTCCCGGTCAACCCAGCCCCTTGCAGAAATGGGCACCATGGTATTACTCTGGGAAGGTGAGGAATGCCGCCTCGCATCGTGCGTTTCGATGCTTGAAGCGACACTATCCAGAAGTCTCCGAACACTTCTGGATAGGCGGCCGAGCACATATGGGTGAAAGCTCGCGTGCTATGACGCCGATTCAAGTCTCGTACTTGACCTTGACCTTTACTATGGGGTCTAAACTTACTAAGAATTGAGGCCGAACCTTAAGACTGACCTTTAACCTGATAATTTGTGACATAAAAATTGCTGAACTTTACGCAATGTGCAATATTCCCTTTAAATATTACCCTAAATACATGGTGAATATCTTAGTATTGAATTGTAAGTGATGTGGAAAAAAATACCGTTTTGCTGTTAATTAACATCTCTAACAGTTTTGTTCGTTCGTTCGTGCACTTTCGTCAGCTTTGACCTCTGACGAAGTCCCACCCACTCATATTTTGTGGGACTGAATGTTGCGTGTAAAGTCTGTTTTATCCCATTACAGGATGCCCCTCGCCATGCAGGCATATTTACTCCGACTTCAGAGGTACTAATTTTTAGGGAATTAGTAAAACCTAGGTGTCCTCGCCAGGGTACGAACCCCGGCTGTTGCCGTGGTAAGCCAACCGCCTATCGATTGCGCTAACCGGACACCCTAACAGTTTTGTGATATATATGATCTTTTTTGCTTCTGTCCTAAATTACACCTTCGAAAACATCTCAGATGACATGTGTATTCCAGCCCCCGCCATGTGGCGTATAGGGAATATGGTGTTAGTGACCCGCCACGTCAAGTGGCGTATAGGGAATATGGTGTTAGTGACCCGCCACGCCAAGTGGCGTATAGGGAATATGGTGTTAGTGACCATAAATTTTAGAGACCTTCAGCACATGATTTTTGGGTTAATGCGGTCGGTATTACGCCCGTGCCGCTTTACATTCACAGGAAAAATCCGGTACCCACTTAAGGCTGGGTGAACCCGGAAGCCGTCGGTTGGGATCGAACCCTACCTCTTGTCCTTTGTAGTCCAGTTCACTAACCACTGAGCTATCGCGGCTCCAAATTGAATATTGCATCACCCGAAACTCTTAGATTTGCCCATCGTTGATCTTTTTCTTACAATCATTACGATTTCTCAGAAGAATGTTGAAAGTTCCCGGACACCTAAAAAGACCAACAAGGAAATTCTCAAAGAGAACACAAAAATGGAACTCCTAAGAAACATCAGAAAGAAACAATCAACATTTTCGGGGACATAATAAGAAGATGAAAGTTGGAATACTTGGGTATAACAGGCAAAATACAGGAAAAAGAGAGATCGCGGACGACAGAGAGAGAGAGAAAAGATACTAGATAGCTTGGTGTCGTGGCATGGAAAAGAGCCAACAACAGAACTGATATGATACACGGTAGATAGAAGATTGTGGAAGGACATGATCGCCTGCACCATTCGGTGTGGCACACGATGATGATGATGATGATCATCATGATGATGATGATGATGATGATGATGATGATGATAAAAAAAACTATCTTTACGACACATAGTACCATTGCTGGTGTATGTCGGGGGGGCAACGATAGAACCAGAGGGATAAAGGCCGCTTGGTCAAGCAGACGCCACGACGTGTGAGACTCAGGATTTTTATTTCACCCCCGATAGAAAAAATCGATGATGATAATGATGATGTTACAGATTAAGTATCACTCGTTCACAAATACTGACTTTACCTAAACTATTTCACGCTTTGTTTGTGAAATCACAAATTTAAACCACTTCTATAAAATATCAATTTGAAGAATGAGTGGAATGTATTAGGCTCAGGACATCTTCATCCTAAGATGCTGCAAAGTTTAGAATTAAAATATCAGTTTTACGTGAAAAAAACAGCTGTGCCCCGCCACCCCGCCACCCCACCCCACCCCCACCCCCCACTTCCATAGCTTCAAACACAAAAAAAAATTCGATTTGACCTACCGGGAATCGAAGCCGCCATCTTTAACCTGATTGGCAAACGACAGATGAAATCAATTCGGCCACCATATCTCCAAGGCTTGATTAAACTTGTCCTGCCTCACTCCACGTCCTCTCTTCGCATAAGCTCTTTGGTGCTACTCTTCCTAATTAAAAGTAGGAGAGGGAAATGGACTATTTTTTTTAAGTCTTCACTTGACTCTCTGTCGTTATACAAATCCTATCTGTCTGTCTGTCTGTCTGTCTGTCTGTCTGTCTGTCTGTCTGTCTGTCTGTCTGTCTGTCTAGATCTATACCTGGATCTAGATCTAGTTCTAGTTCTAGTTCTACTTCTAGTCTTCTTCCCTTCTTAATTTGCCTTTCGGCGTCGCGAGGTGATATAGTTTGCGGTCTTTTGCTCTTCTGTCCGTCTCTGCTGCTAATTTTGTTTACTAGTGTTTATAATATTCCATCGATCCATCTTTTGCTCTTCTGTTGGCCTATCCAGCTGTTATGTTTACTAGTGTTTATAATGTTCCATCAATCCATCTTTTGCTCTTCTGTTGGCCTATTCTGCTATTATGTTTCCTAGTGTTTATAATGTTCCATCAATCCATCTTTTGCTCTTCTGTTGGCCTATCCTGCTGTTATGTTTACTAGTGTTTATAATATTCCATCGATCCATCTTTTGCTCTTCTGTTGGCCTATCCTGCTGTTATGTTTCCTAGTGTTTCTAATGTTCCATCAATCCATCTTTTGCTCTTCTACTGGCCTCTCATGCTGTTATTTATTACCTTATGTTTCTAATATTCCATCAATCCATGTTTTTCGTGGTAGGCCCTTGAGTCTCGTATTTTTGAACATTTATTGAAGTCTCGTTGTATTGTCTTTTGATTTTTCTGTCATATCACGTTGGCAAACAATGGTATCTGTTGCTTCTGTATGTATTTTATGACAGGAATTATTCCTGGCGTTTTCTTAGTTCTTCATGTCCTATCATATCTCTCAGATTGTTTGCTATCAGTCGTTTAATACATTTCATAATAAAAAAAAATAACTGCGAGGAAGAATACTTCAGAATAGGGAAATGGTATATAGAAATAAACCCTAACTATAGGAAAATTTTCAGTACAATGATAATCATCAAGAATAGAGAAATGGTATATAGAAATAATCCTTAAAGATATGAAAATTATAAGTACAGAGATAATCCTCTAGAATAGAGAAATGGTATATAGAAATAATCCTTAAAGATAGGAAAATTATAAGTACAGAGATAATCCTCTAGAATAGAGAAATGGTATATAGAAATAATCCTTAAAGATATGAAAATTATAATTACAGAGATAATCCTCTAGAATAGAGAAATGGTATATAGAAATAATCCTTAAAGATAGGAAAATTATAAGTACAGAGATAATCCTCTAGAATAGAGAAATGGTATATAGAAATAATCCTTAAAGATATGAAAATTATAAGTGCAGAGATAATCCTCTAGAATATAGAAATGGTATATAGAAATAATCCTTAAAGATATGAAAATTATAAGTACAGAGATAATCCTCTAGAATAGAGAAATGGTATATAGAAATAATCCTTAAAGATATGAAAATTATAAGTACAGAGATAATCCTCTAGAATAGAGAAATGGTATATAGAAATAATCCTTAAAGATATGAAAATTATAAGTACAGAGATAATTCTGTAGAATAGAGAAATAATGCGTACAGAGTAACATACTTTGATAGCCCAAGCATGCAGACATCGTAATATTCTCCGACATATAACCTGAATGGAGAAAACTACGGTCGAGTAATATTTCTGTATCGCTGTGGTATGCTGTTAATGTAGTGCTGAAATAACATCATCATCACATGCCAGAACTACGGATATAGACCATCATGTCTCTACAAGCACATTCCAATCACCGGTGTTCTGAATTATTGACACTGTTGTTCTAGCTGCATATCAGATTGTTGCTATATCTAGTATTTTATATTGTTATTGTCTTACTGGGATAACACGGTTTTTTTTTATAAAGTTATCTTTATGTTGATATCTATGAGTTTTATATTATTATCTTCTTGTTGATATATGCTGTAATTTATGTCGTTAATTCTCGTTGGACAACCCATGCAGGGCAGAAGAAAAGGTTTTAACAGTTTTCATATACGTTGACTTCGAAAGTTTTTGAACATCAAATGGCAGGAGAAAAGGTTTTAACAGTTTTCATATACGTTGACTTCGAAAGTTTTTGAACATCAAATGGCAGGAGAAAAGGTTTTAACAGTTTTCATATACGTTGCCTTCGAAAGATTTTGAACATCAAATGGCAGGAGAAAAGGTTTTAACAGCTTTCATATACGTTGCCTTCGAAAGATTTTGAACATCAAATGGCAGGAGAAAAGGTTTCAACAGCTTCATATACGTTGCCTTCGAAAGATTTTGAACATCAAATGGCAGGAGAAAAGGTTTTAACAGCTTTCATATACGTTGCCTTCGAAAGATTTTGAACATCAAATGGCAGGAGAAAAGGTTTTAACAGCTTTCATATACGTTGCCTTCGAAAGATTTTGAACATCAAATGGCAGGAGAAAAGATTTTAACAGCTTTCATATGCGTTGCCTTCGAAAGATTTTGAACATCAAATGGCAGGAGAAAAGGTTTTAACAGCTTTCATATACGTTGCCTTCGAAAGATTTTGAACATCAAATGGCAGGAGAAAAGATTTTAACAGCTTTCATATGCGTTGCCTTCGAAAGATTTTGAACATCAAATGGCAGGAGAAAAGATTTTAACAGCTTTCATATGCGTTGCCTTCGAAAGATTTTGAACATCAAATGGCAGGAGAAAGTAACCAACTCAAATGTCTTCCAAACCCCCATCGATCATAGCAACACTTAGTACACGCATACTAAGGTGGCTGGGTCATGTAAGAAGAATGGCAAACAATCGTATTCCCACACAAATATTTATGGCGAACTTAAGGACGGAAAGAGACCAAAGGGCAGACCAGTGCTGAGATATAAGGATGTTTGCAGGGCTTCCTTGAGGGAATTCTCTATCAGTGACAGAAACTGAGAAAATATAGAAACTGGCTGCAGATCACAGCACACGGAGAAGAAAAATATAAAAAACGGCACAGCAACATTCGAGGCAGTGCTGATGTCAAATTCAGAAGACAACAGGCGCAGGAGAAAGGAGACGAGGCCAGGCACCACGAATACATCTTGTTCGTTCTGCGGATGGATCTGTCACTCCAATATTGGTACTTTCAGCCAAGAGAGAAGCTGTTCAGCAAAACAGCATCCTGCATAAGACACTAATATTTTTACCACACTACTGACTTATAATGATTGCTTGCTACCAACTGTCTGTCCAGATGCCAAAGGCCATATATATATATATATATATAAATATATATATATATATATATATATATATATATATATATATTTATATATATATCTTTAAAATGTCTAGTATACAACATTGAAATCAAATTGACCACCTATGTATTAAACAGCAATTCAGATCATCATTAATAGATGTAAGAGCTTACAGAGGTGCTGATGTTAATAGTGACCACAACTTGTGCATTGGGAAAATAAGATTAAAATTTAGAAACCAACAGAAGAGGTCAATTACACATAAAATTGATAGTCATAAACTGAAAGATGAAGCCATAAAGGAAAAGTTTAACATAGAGCTAAGTAATTGTTATTCAGCACTCGGTGAAATAGACTTAGATATCAATGAAATGTGGGACTCACAGAGCAAAATACTAATGACAGCAGCAGAAGCAAGTGCCGGACTGAAGAAAATGGAAAAACGAGCTTGGATCTCAGACACCACATGGAAATACATCAAAGAAAGAAGAGAAGCAAAGAGAGCCGTGACTAATGTAAAGAGAGATCTTGGAAAGGTTCTGGCAAAAGCAACATACAAAGAATTAGACAACAAAGTGAAAAGTTCGGCAAGAAGAGATACAAGAGCTTATATAGACAACTTGGCAGAGAAAGCAGAGACAGCTGCAATTACAGGAGACAGCAGAACTCTCTATACTGTACAAAAGATGCTGACAAACACCTATACATCCAGTGGAACACCAATTCTAGACAAATCTGGATTAATGCTAACAACAAGCGCAGACATAAAAGCCCGTTGGGCGGAACACTTCAAAGAAATTCTTAACCGTCCACTACCTCACAGTTTAATAGATTTTGAAGCTGAAACACCAGCAGCAGAATTAGATGTAAATTTAGATGACTTCACCTTGAGTGAAATAGAAACCACCTTAAAGCTAATGACCAATAACAAGGCTGCTGGAGAGGATAAGTTAACAGCTGAGATCCTCAAGGCAATTGATAGCCATAATTTAATACATCTCCAAAAAAATGTTCAACATCATTTGGAAAACAGAGAAGACGCCTCATAAATGGAAAAAAGGAATCATTGTTAAGATCCCAAAAAAGGGCAATCTTAGAGATTGTAACAACTGGAGAGGCGTGACACTTTTGTCAGTTGCCTAAAAACGATGCAGGAAAACACAAATGAACTATCATCAATAGCCAGCAAAATTGGGCTTGAGGTCAATCATGAAAAGACTAAAGTCATGAAAAGTTTAATTCCAACAAGTGACAAAATATACATGGAAAACAAACCAGTAGAAGAGATCGATCACTTTATCTATCTTGGAAGTCACATTGATCGAGAAGGGGATACGAGCAAAGAAATTAGAATCAGACTGGCTAAAGCAGCAATGTCTTTCAGAAGCCTTGAAAAGTTGTGGAAATCAAAACTCATTAGCACAAACACAAAACTTAGGCTATTCAAATCAAATGTACTATCAACCCTTACGTATGCGTGTGAAAGCTGGAAAACAACAAGAGATATAGAAACAAAGTTGAACGCATTCGAAAATAAATGTCTAAGGAAAATACTTGGTATAGAATGGAACGAATTCAAAACAAACGAGGAAATTAGAGAAATCGCCAATCAACCACTAATATCTTCAGTAATAAAGAAAAGACGATGGTCATACGTTGGACATGTGATGAGAAGAGATAATAATCGAATAGCAAAGCAAGCCCTCATATGGGAAACAACAGGTAAGAAAAAAAGAGGAAGACCCAGGGAGACACTGAGAAGAACATTGATGAGAGAGGCAAGAGCAGCAGGAATCGGCTCCCTCAATGAGATAGAACTGCTTGCACAGAACAGAGACAGATGGCGAGATTTGATAAAATATCTTTAAAAGAAAACTGCTAGAACAAAAATTCATATAGGAGAAGGTGTATCTTGGTCTACGCCCTATGGGCCGGTTACGGCTCGAAAGGTCAATAGATAGATACAACATTGATTTTCTTCTCTTGATTTAACTCATTCCATCATTATCATGTACCATACCGGCTGGCATAGGCGATCAAAACCCTTACACAATTCTCTGTGTCCTCAACGCATCGTTTCACACCTGAACGATTCATCACATCACGACACTAAGCTATCTAGTATCTCCTCTCTTTGTCGTCCGCGATTTCTCCTTCCCTCTATTTTCCCAGTTGTAACCAAGTATTCCAAATTTCCTCTTCTCTTGATGTGCCCGGAAAATGTAGATTGTTTATTTTTTACGGTTTTCGTGAGCTCTCTTGTTGTGTTGGGTTATGAGAATTTCCTTGTTGGTCTTTTCAATTGTCCATCTATGAAGCAGATTTATGTTGGTATGGAAGATTTTTTCTATGATCTACTGGACATGGATATTCTCACCTGGCCAGTTGATCCATTTTCTGTGAATGCTGCAGACGTTGATGTTCCAGTGCAGGTAGCGCTCATGCAGAGTGACATGGCATCACAAGTAAAATTCGGTAGAGAAAAATACAATTTCTGGATAAAGAGACAATGTCTAAAAAGTGTCCGCAGCTTTGTGATAAGGAAATAGTATTTATCATTGCCTTTTCTTCTTCATCTTCTTCTTCTTCTTTGGTGGAATCAGGTTTCAGTCGTGTGAGATTTTGGTGAAATCAGGTTTCAGTCGTGTGAGTATTTGGTGAAATCAGGTTTCAGTCGTGTGAGATTTTGGTGAAATCAGGTTTCAGTCGTGTGAGATTTTGGTGAAATCAGGTTTCAGTCGTGTGAGTATTTGGTGAAATCAGGTTTCAGTCGGATGAGTTTTTGGTGAAATCAGGTTTCAATCGAATGAAGTTTTGGTGAAATCAGGTTTCAATCGGATGAGCTTTTGGTGAAATCAGGTTTCAATCGGATGAGTCTTTGGTGAAATCAGGTTTCAATCGGATAAGCTTTTGGTGAAATCAGGTTTCAATCGGATGAGTCTTTGAAATCAGGTTTCAATCGGATAAGCTTTTGGTGAAATCAGGTTTCAATCGGATGAGCTTTTGGTGAAATCAGGTTTCAATCGGATGAGTCTTTGGTGAAATCAGGTTTCAATCGGATAAGCTTTTGGTGAAATCAGGTTTCAATCGGATGAGCTTTTGGTGAAATCAGGTTTCAATCGGATGAGCTTTTGGTGAAATCAGGTTTCAATCGGATGAGTCGTTGGTGAAATCAGGTTTCAATCGGATAAGCTTTTGGTGAAATCAGGTTTCAATCGGATGAGCTTTTGGTGAAATCAGGTTTCAATCGGATGAGTCTTTGGTGAAATCAGGTTTCAATCGGATAAGCTTTTGGTGAAATCAGGTTTCAATCGGATGAGCTTTTGGTGAAATCAGGTTTCAATCGGATGAGCTTTTGGTGAAATCAGGTTTCAATCGGATGAGTCTTTGGTGAAATCAGGTTTCAATCGGATGAGCTTTTGGTGAAATCAGGCTTATGTCGGGTGAGTCATTTACTCAGCTAACCACAAAATCCTCTTGACATAAAGGAGTGAAGTGATCTTCGATTATCCCTAACAGCAATCAGACCAAATATATTTTTTTTAATGTTTCTTGTCATTACGCTCAAAGATACACGATCTATTGAGAACATTTAAATAATTATCTTTTTTCATGAGAGGACAGCGGGCTACAAGGGAAAAACAAGATTATACGAAGGCCACGTTGGAAAAAAAATGTTGAAAAGCACTATTCTACACGACCAGAGAGCACAAAGTTGAAGAAAGGAAACCAATCAACTACATGTGCTGTAGTGGGTACAAATAATAATACATAAATATTATTATATGGGGAACTTCCGAGGCGATAATAGGGAATAATAGAACAAAGAAGTATGTGTTAGCACTCGGAAAAATTGACAGACAAACAACAATAGAAAAAAACGCGCGGTGCCACTGAGTACGGGTTCCATCCCACTTCAGACCATATATTGTTCTTCGTTTTTTTCTATTGTTGTTTGTCTGTCAATTTTTCCGAGTGCTAACACATACTATTATTCTATTTTGTTCTATTATTCCCTACTATGTGCTGTAGCTGGTATGATGGGGAAGACAGTCTGCTTTTCTTTGTTTTGTGATAACGAGATCGAGTTTGTCAATTTGAGTGTGATTTCACTGGCACTGGCGGTTGAGTAATAATGGGCTTTAACTTGTTTGCAGTGATACCGGGGCCTTCGACTAACCATAACCATATCAACTATACCGTTGGCATAAGGCGAATAGAGTGTCGATGCCTATATTTTTATTTTATTTATTTATCATCTACACATTTTGATAACGTCGTTCCTATATGCGCCGTGTTTCCTATAAGCGCCGTGTTTCTTTTCCATCATTATCATCATCAGGTCGCATGTCCGTTTCAGAACATTGCGTTCCACAGCCCGTACACGGCACCAGAGCTGGCAGTTGTCAGCGCCCCACAGCTGATGGCTTGTGCTAGGATCGGTGAACCGAAACCATCCAGACCCTGCTACACTTCTCCATGGTGCCTCCAGAAACAGACTACCCTGTCTAGTCTGGCCAAGTGAGTGGGAATCGAGGAAGGGAAGACAACCCGGTACTAAAAAATATCGTGCTGAAGTCGGATGTATTGGGCCGAAAGGCGCAAATATAACAGTTTTACTGCAAGCCTCAACACGACGCAGAAACGCCCACTTAACGTCCTTTTAGGTACTGGTGACGACGAGGTGTTATCCTTCAGTCAACGGGTGAACGCAAACGAACGAACCACAGCCCGTCTGAAATCATCTCTTGTCTCTAACCAGATCTCCCACTTCTTTTGTTGTCACGTTTAAGGTCTCTTTGATGCCTTGAAACCAACTTCTTTCTTGGTCTGCCTCTAATGTGTCGCCCAGGAACCCTATCTTCCATTATTATTCTTTCCAGCCCGCTGTGTCTTTTGATGTGGCCTAGTGATTTTAATTCCTCTATAGAATGGTGTTTATAAGCATGCCCTTTTTAATGTTGTCTTTTAATATGCCTTCATTGCTCTTTTTTATTATCCAATATATCTTAAGGATTTTTCTGTACTATTTTGTTTCGAATGAATCGATTTTCATCCTTTCTGTTTGCGATATTGTCCGTGATTCACAACCATATGTTGAAATCGGGAAGGTTCAGGCTGTCAGTAATTTTAATTGTACTACCATGTATGGTGTTTCATTTTGTGTTGCTGTTGCTAATTTTCTTTTGACCTCTTTCTGATCAGTCTCCATTCTTAGTTACTATAGATCCCATATATTTATATTTACAATTTCAAGTTCTTCACTGTTGATGATTTTCAGTTGTTTGTTTTTTTATTGCATTGTCAATGAACACACTATCTTGGTTTCCTGAATGTTTAGATAGACGTTCTTTGGTTCTTTGGTTATGGAAGGCCCCGGTATCACTGCAAACGAATTAAAATCCATAATTGCTCAACCGCCCGTTCCAGTGGAATCATCCGAATTACTATCTCATCTCCCAAACAAAGAAAGTTAGCTGTAGTCCCCACCATCGCAGTCTCAGCACACGCCAAACGTCATAAGGCGAAACCGCACAGTAAGTGAACACAGCCAACTGTTCCTTGTCATACGATATCATCATTCATCGTAAACAATAGGAATATCGAAACATGATCAAATAGGCGTCAGATAGATGTTTTGTTGTGCACTGTGTCTTTCTTAACACATTCATTTATCCGTATTAATCATTTTGTACTGTATACTGCAGTACCTCGTGTCTTTCCATGAACGTAAATAAATCAGCCCTATACCTATTTTAGACCATTTCTGACGGTTTTATTCGCTGCCTGGCCATCCGTTGCAAGTTCCACCAAATCTGGATTAAACTGTTACGACATTTCTCTGTCATGCATAATCATCAGGTTACAGGACAATCATCTCGTGACGAGAATCTCTAATTAACAGACGGTCGCTCGGTACGCCCTGAACGTTTAGCAAATATAACTCGGGAATTTAAGGGAAGGTCAAATGAAACTATGAAGGAAAAAAAAATTGTGTACGAGGTTTTTTTTTTGTTTTTGTTATTTCCTCTTTTGTTCTTTTGTGCTTTACAACATTGATGAGAGAAAAGTGAGTGTTCTTAAAAGAGAAACTAGCAATAATTAATGAACTAGTCTGTTGGGGTCAAAGGGTAAGGTTCGTTTCTAATAAAGCCTTTGGGTGCCTCGGTAGCCTATTTGGGAAAACCACCCGACAGGACTACCGACGTTCGGACAACCCGTGTTCGATTCCCGCTGGGAGCAGTGTAAACTGTAAATGTGGTTGGAAAAAAATACCCCCGCGGTCGACCCAGCCGCTGGCAGGAATGGCTACCAGGGTAGTACTCTGGGAAGGTGAGAAATGCTGCCTCGTATCGTGAGTTTCGATGCTTGAAGCGACACTATCCAGAAGTCTCTGAACACTTCTGGAGTCCCAGCCGAGCACATATGGGTGAAAACTCGCGTGCTAAGACACTGATTCAAGTTTCGCACTTTACCTTTACTTTCTAATGCGAGGACTCCAAGTTTGTCCAGCCTTAAACGGATACCATATTTTCTGTTAAAGAGAAAAACCGCACTGACGTAATGCTGACAACAATGCTTAAAATAGTGGCGATGATATACGGATAATAACACAATTTATACGCACGTTACATGGCACGCAAGGTTTATTTTCGTCGGAAATAGAACATACAGGAACGATAATGGTCTTGTGCTGCATTTGGTTATGGCCCATTATGACATTGAGCGTAAAGCTGGTAGCAGCGTTACGTTGTACGTTGTTCCTTTTTTTTTTTTTTTATCTACAAATTGTCATAAGTTTAATTTTGATAAATTGTCATAAGTTTAATTTTGACAAATTGTCATAAGTTTAATTTTGATAAATTGTCATAAGTTTAATTTTGACAAATTGTCATAAGTTTAATTTTGATAAATTGTCATAAGTTTAATTTTGACAAATTGTCATAAGTTTAATTTTGACAAATTGTCATAAGTTTAATTTTGATAAATTGGCGTTACTTGTGCTGGTCAGTACGACAAATACTAACGAAATTAAATGTGTCAGCGTAATGGCAGGAATCGGCTTCAGAAACACAATTTAAATTGACGACAGTTAGATATCTTCCCTGTTGTGGAATTTATCATCATCATCATCGAGTGCCGTCTCCGCTTCGAAGGTTGGCTACCAAGGAGCGTCATTCCACTCTGTCTCTTGCTTTGATGGTGCAGGTTGTCATAGGCTGACATGTCCACTTTTTGATGTTACTCGTCCATGTAAGTCTTGGTCTGCCTCTGCATCTTTTACCTTGCATTTTCGCTTCCAAGATTACTTTTAGTAGGCTGTTGTGTCTTTTAACATGGCTCAAAATTTATTATTTTATCAACTGAGATAATTTCCTGTGATGTAATAATGTTGCAGAGGAGAGAAATAATAGTGTACCGTGCTAGGCCACATCATATGAGTTCCATGAGGCCAGTGCTCTTTCTAGATGTCATTACTCTACTCCAGCTCTCTGAGTCAGGTACCCATTTCCCCCATCAGCTGGGTTCGCTGGAGAGAGTCATTTTGCGTCTTAATCATTGTCACTTAATCGCTAAACCAAAACATTGGCGCCATGTCACAGACGCTATCATCATCATCATCAGCATCATCATCATCAAGTACCAGGCCTGCTGGCGTATGTGATCATGTCTCTCCACAACTTTCGATCTCGACAGTTATTTATTTTTTCTGTTGTTGACCTTCTGCCAAGCCATTCTCTTAAGCTGTCGGGTATCTTTTCTCTTTGCTTCCTTCAATCTCTGCGTCCCTCGATTTTTCCAGTTGTCACAATATATTCCAGCTGTTTCCTTCTCATTACATGGACAAAAAATGACGATTGTTTTTTCTAATATTGGAAATCCGCTTTCTTTTTGCTTTTTCCTCTTTCAGAACGTTTTCATTGCTACTCTTAGCTCTCAATGGCATTCTCAACAATCTTGTGTAAAACCACGGTTCTATATCCTCCAGTGATTGTCCACGGTTCTTTATCCTCCAGTCTGTTGTCATGTTGTCCAATTATCTAATATCCAAGGTATAGTAAAATAAGTTAAAGTTGATGTGTATAGTGTCAATTTGAAGAGTGACAGTGACAAAGTATAATACACAATAAGGATTCAGATCGAAAGTCGCCAAGCCACGCTAGCAAAACGCTAATAACGCCCTCACAAGATAAAGAAATAGGAAATGAAATTATCTACCCACGCAACAGCAAACGCTACTAAAACAAATGACCGATACTCAGTTCTCGGACAAAACAATATATTAAAGAGACTGAATACAATGATCACTATGAAACATCATACTCAAAAAAGAAAATAAACTGAAAATATATTTCCTGGATGCTACAGTGTAAAAGAGTAATGGAAAAAGTATGGCAAGAAAAATAATGCAACTGTCTAGATATTTAATTTTTTTTTTTTTTTTTTCATTCGCCAGCTTTTACTTCTGACGAAGTCCCTAGATACTAGGAACTGAATTTTGACCACCCTAAATTGTCTAATATATGTCTGGTATAGCGTGGAACGAATTCAAAACAAACGAGGAAATTAGAGAAATCGCCAATCAACCACTAATATATTGAGTAATAAAGAAAAGACGATGGTCATATGTTGGACGTGTGATGAGAAGAGATAATAACCAAATAGCAAAGCAAGCCCTCATATGGGAAACAACAGGTAAGAAAAAAAGAGGAAGACCCAGGGAGACACTGAGAAGAACATTGATGAGAGAGGCAAGAGCAGCAGGATTCGGCTCCCTCAATGAGATAGAGCTGCTTGCACAGAACAGAGACAGATGGCAAGATTTAATAAAATATCTTTAAAAGAAAACTGCTAGAATAAAAATTCAGATAGGAGAAGGAGTATCTTGGTCTACGCCCTATGGGCCGGCTACGGCTCGAAAGGTCAATAGATAAATAAATTGTCTAAAATCGTAACAAAAACATAAAAAGAATATTGTCTCTTGTTCATAATTTTGCCAAAATTGCAAACAGACAATAACAGACTGTTGGGTCTTCCTTCTCGTTAATTCTGCCTATGCAACTTTATTCAAACGAATTCTTGACCAAAAATGTCGAGAATTCACACGATGTGTTATGGATATTAGCGGTCGATTCTTCGCCGGAGCTCTGATGGGAAACTTTCCCAAATTTTGCAACATTTGAATTCCTTTTCTTTAACTTTACGATTCTTTCTTGAATGCTATTGATTTTGCTATCAGCAGTTCTGTTTTATCCCCACACATCTTTGCAAATTCAGCAAATATATAGGAAATCTTGCGTTCAGTATATTCTACATCAACTGTTTAGTTTCTTTCAAAATTTTATTGGGATATTGCGAGTACTTTGTCTACCACTTTCTGTATGTCTGACTGCTGTCTAGATTTATCACAAATACTTAAAATATCCCTATTTTATCTGTCTGTCTGTCCGTCCATCCAACCTTCCACCTATCTAACTATCCATCCACCCATCCATCCATCCACACATCCACTCATCCAATCATCCAATTATCCAACCATCCAGCCATCTATCCATCCATCCACCCATCCAACCATCCAACCATCTAACCATCCAACCATCCATCCAAACATCCAACCATCTATCCATCCATCCAACCATCCATCCTTCCATCCAACCATCCATCCTTCCATCCAACCATCTAACTATCCAAGCATCCAACCATCTATCCATCCATCCAACCATACATCCATCCAACCATCTAACCATCCAGCCATCTATCCATCCATGCATCCAACCATCTAACCATCCAGCCATCTATCCATCCATCCATCCAACCATCTAACCATCCATCCATTCATCCAACCATCCATCCATCCATCCAACCATCCATCCATCCATCCATCTCCCCATCTATCTGTCTCACTTTCTCTATCTAGCTACTGATATGTTTGTCTCTTTAACGCTTTCTCTCTCTCAACTTCAACATTTTAAACTCTTGTTTCCAAGTGCCCTCGTTCAGACGAGCCCCTACCCATCTTTCCTAATCTCATTCTTATTCATTCTTTATTATTCCTAATATTTTTAACGCCAAGTATATTATAGACACTCTCTCGCTTCTCTCTCTCTCTCTCTCTCTCTCTCGCTTTCTCTCTCTCTCTCCATTTGATTTCTTTCTGAATATTCTCTTTACTAATCATCTTACTTGTATCTTCCTTATATTTTTTCAATCATCTTTCTCTCTTCTTCCTCGATTCCTCACCACCTCCTTCAACTTCCCTCATTTCTTCCCGATCTGTCTCCATTGAGCCAAGCTCCTCATTTCCAACTGATAACATTCACTCATAAATTAATCCCCACCCCGTATATGACGTTTGTTTCTCCTTCCTCCCCTTTACTTTTATTATCTTCCCTCTCTTCCTCCCCTTTACTTTTATTATCTTCCCTCTCTTCCTCCCCCTTTACTTTTATTATCTTCCCTCTCTTCCTCCCCCTTTACTTTTATTGTCTTCCCTCTCTTCCTCCCCCTTTACTTTTATTATCTTCCCTCTCTTCCTCCCCCTTTACTTTTATTGTCTTCCCTCTCTTCCTCCCCTTTACATCTATGTCTTCCCTCTCTTCCTCCCCTTTACTTATATTGTCTTCCCTATCTTACTCCCCTTTATTTTTATTATCTTCCCTCTCTTCCTCCCCCTTTACTTTTATTGTCTTCCCTCTCTTCCTCCCCTTTACATCTATGTCTTCCCTCTCTTCCTCCCCTTTACTTATATTGTCGCCCCTCTCTTCCTCACCTTTACTTATATTATCTTCCCTTTTTTCCTCCCTTTCCTATATTGTCTTCACTCTTTTCCTCCCCTTCACTTGTATTGTCTTCCCTCTCTTCCCCCCCTTTACTTCTATTGTCTACCTCTCTTCCTCCCTTTACTTATATTCCCTACCCTCTCTTCCTCCCCTTTACTTCTATTGTCTTCCCTCTCTTCCTCCCTTTTACTTCTATTGTCTACCATCTCTTCCTCCCCTTTACTTCTATTGTCTACCCTCTCTACCTCCCCTTTACTTATATTATCTACCCTCTCTTCCTCCCCTTTACTTATATTATCTACCCTCTCTTCCTCCCCTTTACTTATATTGTCTACCTCTCTTCCTCCCCTTTACTTCTATTGTCTACCTCTCTTCCTCCCCTTTACTTCTATTGTCTACCTCTCTTCCCCCCCTTTACTTCTATTGTCTACCCTCTCTTCCTCCCCTTTACTTCTATTGTCTACCGTCTCTTCCTCCCCTTTACTTCTATTGTCTACCTCTCTTCCTCCCCTTTACTTCTATTGTCTACCCTCTCTTCCTCCCCTTTACTTCTATTGTCTACCGTCTCTTCCTCCCCTTTACTTCTATTGTCTACCGTCTCTTCCTCCCCTTTACTTCTATTGTCTACCGTCTCTTCCTCCCCTTTACTTCTATTGTCTACCGTCTCTTCCTCCCCTTTACTTCTATTGTTTTCCCTATCTTCCTTCCCTTTACTTCTATTGTTTTCCCTATCTTCCTCCCCTTTACTTCTATTGTCTACCCTCTCTTCCTCCCCTTTACTTCTATTGTCTACCCTCTCTTCCTCCCCTTTACTTCTATTGTCTACCGTCTCTTCCTCCCCTTTACTTCTATTGTTTTCCCTATCTTCCTCCCCTTTACTTCTATTGTTTTCCCTATCTTCCTCCCCTTTACTTCTATTGTTTTCCCTATCTTCCTTCCCTTTACTTCTATTGTTTTCCCTATCTTCCTCCGCTTTACTTCTATTGTTTTCCCTCTCTTCCTCCCCTTTACTTCTATTGTTTTCCCTATCTTCCTCCCCTTTACTTCTATTGTCTACCCTATCTTCCTCCCCTTTACTTCTATTGTTTTCCCTATCTTCCTCCCCTTTACTTCTATTGTCTACCCTCTCTTCCTCCCCTTTACTTCTATTGTCCACCGTCTCTTCCTCCCCTTTACTTCTAATGTCTACCCTCTCTTCCTCTCTTCCTCCCCTTTACTTCTATTGTCTACCCTCTCTTCCTCCCCTTTTACTTCTATTGTCTACCCTCTCTTCCTCCCCTTTACTTCTATTGTTTTCCCTATCTTCCTCCCCTTTACTTCTATTGTTTTCCCTCTCTTCCTCCCCTTTTATTCTATTGTTTTCCCTATCTTCCTCCCCTTTACTTCTATTGTTTTCCCTATCTTCCTCCCCTTTACTTCTATTGTTTTCCCTATCTTCCTCCCCTTTACTTCTATTGTCTACCCTCTCTTCCTCCCCTTTACTTCTATTGTCTACCCTCTCTTCCTCCCCTTTACTTCTATTGTCTACCCTCTCTTCCTCCCCTTTACTTCTATTGTTTTCCCTATCTTCCTCCCCTTTACTTATATTGTCTACCCTCTCTTCCTCCCCTTTACTTCTATTGTCTACCCTATCTTCCTCCCCTTTACTTATATTGTTTTCCCTATCTTCCTCCCCTTTACTTATATTGTCTACCCTCTCTTCCTCCCCTTTACTTATATTCCCTACCCTCTCTTCCTCCCCTTTACTTATATTGTCTACCCTCTCTTCCTCCCCTTTACTTCTATTGTCTATCCTCTCTTCCTCCCCTTTACTTCTATTGTCTACCCTCTCTTCCTCCCCTTTACTTCTATTGTCTACCCTCTCTTCCTCCCTTTACTTCTATTGTCTACCCTCTCTTCCTCCCCTTTACTTATATTCTCTACCCTCTCTTCCTCCCCTTTACTTCTATTCTCTACCCTCTCTTCCTCCCCTTTACTTCTATTGTCTACCCTCTCTTCCTCCCCTTTACTTATATTGTTTTCCCTATCTTCCTCCCTCAATCACCAAATTATCAATCCAAATCCCACAATCCATTACGAAAAAAAACACATGCATGACGTCAGCATAGACTTCTCTTTTACTTTCACGCCCTTCTTGTTTCCCCCCCCCTCCCTCTCTCTCTCTCTCTCTCTCTCTCTCTCTCTATCGGTCATTCCCTCGCTCCCCCCTCGTTCTCCATCTAATCAAACAAAATCTCACGCTCGAGCATGGGAGTCAGCATGCATAATACCACCTACTGAGACTCATTCTGACTCCATACTGGACACGTGGTTGCCATAATCTATTCTTGCGGGTGACCTCTCCTCCTTGGGGATGGAATCGATATTTGCCACTTCTCTTCTAGCCCTGGAACGTGCTCTCGGCCTGGACCGAATCACGTGGATTGATTTTGCTTGTGGCTTGTTTTCACTGTTGATGAAAGTGCTGAGGAGTAAAGGTAAAGATGAAAAGTAATTTCTGAGATTGTTGCTTGCTTGCATTCGCACGATCAGTAAAGAAGTACACCTATTCGTCATCCGCCCTTGATTTTTTCAGTACGGAATGTTTTTGCCAATTCAGCGGTAGAGATTTCAGTGACAAAATATTTAATGACTTTAAAAATCAATTTATATGTTCATATTTATCTAACTCGTAAACTATTTTATATGATTTTTTAGATAATTAAACAAAGAATTAGATTTCACAAATACCAAGATGATACAAGACATGTTATTAGTATATAGTTTGATGGCAATTTACACCAATCAAATTGAGAGTGACGCACTGTGCGGCGCAACGTACGGAATGAGTTAAAGGGAAGTTAAGTGGGCGTGTCTGTGTTGTGTTGTGGTTTGCAGTATAACTGTGATATTTGTGTCTTTCGACCCAACACATCCGACCTCAGTACTTCTGTGATTGTTTTCTTATCTTCTTTTTGAGTAGTTTGTTGATTTTTCTTCTTTCATTTCTTGCCTTCAACATTTGCCTTGTCAGCATCAGAAATGAGAGAAATGGTTCCTGGTTTTTCGCTCTTCTGTTGGCCTCTTCTGTTGGCCTCCTCTGCTGACCTCTTCTGTTGGCCTCTTCTGTTGGCCTCTTCTGTTGACCTCTTCTGTTGACCTCTTCTGTTGACCTCTTCTGTTGGCCTTTCTATTGGTCTCTTCTATTGGCCTCTTCTGTTGGCATCTTCTGTTGACCTCTTCTGTTGACCTCTTCTGCTGGCCTCTTCTGTTGGCCTCTTCTGTTGACCTCTTCTGTTGACCTCTTCTGTTGACCTCTTCTGTTGGCCTCTTCTGTTGACCTCTTCTGTGACCTCTTCTGTTGGCCTTTCTATTGGTCTCTTCTATTGGCCTCTTCTGTTGGCCTCTTCTGTTGGCCTCTTCTGTTGGCCTTTCTATTGGTCTCTTCTATTGGCCTCTTCTGTTGGCCTCTTCTGTTGGCCTCTTCTGTTGGCCTCTTCTGTTGACCTCTTCTGTTGGCCTTTCTATTGGTCTCTTCTATTGGCCTCTTCTGTTGGCCTCTTCTGTTGGCCTCTTCTGTTGGCCTCTTCTGTTGACCTCTTCTATTGGCCTCTTCTGTTGGTCTCTTCTGTTGACCTCTTCTGTTGGCCTTTCTATTGGCCTCATCTGTTGGCCTCTTCTGTTGACCTCTTCTGTTGGCCTCTTCTGTTGGTCTCTTCTGTTGACCTCTTCTGTTGGCCTTTCTATTGGCCTCTTCTGTTGGCCTCTTCTGTTGACCTCTTCTGTTGGCCTCTTCTGTTGGTCTCTTCTGTTGACCTCTTCTGTTGGCCTTTCTATTGGTCTCTTCTATTGGCCTCTTCTGTTGGCCTCTTCTGTTGGCCTCTTCTGCTGACCTCTTCTGTTGGTCTCTTCTGTTGGCCTCTTCTGTTGACCTCTTCTGCTGACCTCTTCTGTTGGCCTCCTCTGCTGGCCTCTTCTGTTGGCCTCTTCTGTTGGCCTCTTATGTTGGCCTCTTCTTTTGGACCCTGTTAAACTGGCATATAGACACAAAGAGTGGGGATGAGAGAGAGAGAGAGAGAGAGAGAGAGAGAGAAACAAAGAAAGGGAGAGATTAACAGATTGAGGAAAAGAAAGAAACTCATGGAAAACGGGAGATTAACGAACTTATATTTTAAATCGATCCGGCACTAATACATGAAAAAATAGAAGACTTACATGAACACTTAAATAACAGAACAGGCACCCTAAAACAACATAAGAATCAACACCTATAAGACAGAAGTCATGAACTTTGCAAAAGAAAAACATAACATCAACAAAACGATATACAGAAGACAAATACTTCAAGTGGAAGAATTTAGATATCTAAAAATGTTTAGCTACAAACAGCAGAAATAGACTCGAGATGCAACATAACTTGTCAAATCATTGGACAATCACCACTATTGTCGAACAAGGAAATAACTAAGGGCAAAACGGGCACTCTGCAACATAAACGTCATCACAAAGTAGTCCTTTATTTGACAAGCCAGGACTCTAGAATCAAGAACTATAAGAAAAATAACCACTACCGAGATGAAATGTGTTAGACAAATGCCAGGAAAGAGCCTGTGAGATATGATCAGAAATGAAGAACTGACAGAAATGCTGGGAGTAATTTCCGTTATCGAATACATAAAGGAACAACATACAAAATAGTTTGGCCACCTAAGAAAGAAAGACGAAACATAACACAACGAGTCATCATTAATAAGCGTTGCGAGAACACCAGACTCAAGGGTCGATCACGAAAAAGTTGGATTGAAGAAATATTAGAAACACTAAGAAACATAACTGCATGTTCTAGTCAGAAGCTGACCAAGCTCTAGACCGCTAGGAAGTGACCTTTTTTTATTATTTCCTTTCTCGAGTAACTTGCATATTATCGCCATGTAGTTAGATTTCAGCAATTTGGATTTAGGAAAAATAGCGGGACAAAAGATGCCATATGCTGCATACAAACATTAATAGAAAAGTACACAGAAGCAAACAAACCAATATATGCCTGATTCATAGACTACACCAAAGCTTTTGATAGAGTACACCACAAACAACTTATAGAATGCCTAAAAGGGATACATCTAGATGACATGGATATACGACTAATATGCAATCTATACTGGGAGCAAACAGCAATAATAAAATATAACAAAGAGTTCTCTACACCCATTGATATAAAAAGAGGAGTAAGACAAGGATGCATCCTATCACCAAGCTTGTTCAATCTATACACTGAGCAAATCTTTAAAAACATCATAGAGATGCCAGGCCTACAAATTAATGGAAAGATAATCAATAACCTAAGATATGCTGATGATACTGTACTACTAGCAGAAATTCCTAAGGATCTACAACAATTACTTAATGAAATAAACATGACAAGAGAAAAAATGGACTATATATGAATATCAAAAAGACTAAAACAATGATCATCAACACAGAAAATACACAAAACCCACAAGTGGATATCAAAATGTTAGGAATAGACCTGGTGACAGTTCAAAGCTACAACTACCTTGGACATTCTATAACCAGTGATGGAAAATGTAAAACTGAAATAAACAAAAGAATAGGAATGGCAGAAAATAATTTTAATGACATGAAGAACATACTAACATCAAACTAAATAATAACAGGGCTAAAACTAAGAATAGCAAAATGTTATATCTTCTCAATATTCCTATATGGTGCAGAAACATGGACATTAGATAAGAAAACAGAACAGAGAATTGAAGCCTTTGAAATGTGGATATATAGAAGAATAGGTAGAATTGGATGGAAAGAAAAGAAAATAAACGGTGAAGTCTTAAAACAACTAAAAATTAAAAGAGAACTACTAAACACTATTAGAACAAGACAAATGCGATTTTTGGGTCATATTAAAAGACTCAACAGCCTACTAAAAGTAATCCTGGAGGGGAAAATACAAGGTAAAAGAGGCAGAGTCAAAAAAAGACTAACATGGACGAGTAACATCAAAAGAAGGACAAAACAACCTATGACAACCTGCACCATCAAAGCAAGAGACAGAGCAGAATGGCGCTACATGGTAGCCAACCTTCTTTCCGGAGACGGCACTCGATGATGATGATGAGCTAGATTTGTTTATATATCCTTATTTAAATATTTGGGAGCTTTGTTAACCTCAGACGGAAGATGTACAACAGGAGTGAGATGCAGAATGGCTCAGGCAAAAGCAGCTTTCCAAAAAATGAGGAAGATATTATGCAATCCATTTTTTACAATAGAAACAAGAAAAAGATATCTTTAATGTTATGTAAAGCCAGTCTTAACATATGGATGTGAATCATGGACTATAGGACAAAAGACAAGAAAATCACTGGAGTCTGTAGAAATGTGGATTTACAGAAGAATGTTGAGAATACCATGGACAGCTAAGAAGAGTAATGAAAACGTTCTGAAAGAGGTCAAAGCAAAAAGAGAGCTAATTTCCAATATTAGGAAGAAACAATCATCATTTTTTGGCCATGTAATTAGAAGAGAACAGCTGGAATATATTGTAACAACTGGAAAAATTGAGGGACAAAGAGATACAGGGAAGCAAAGAGAAAAGATACCAGACAGCTTAAGAGAATGTCTTGACAGAAGGTCAACAACAGAAATGATAAAGAACTGTCGAGATCGAAAGTTGTGGAAAGACATGATCATCTACGCCAGCAGGCCCGGTACTTGATGATAATGATAATATATACTTATATATATTTTTGTGTTTTTTTGTTTGTTGTTCCAGCTGAAGGCCTAATTGGCCGAAACGTCGACTTCTGTTTTGTTACTTACCTACGTAAAGCTGTTACCATACCACTTTTTTCTTCTTAACAACTTTACAATAGCTTCGCATCTCTATGCATTTTGGTGCGTAGAGATGCCCTTACTCCTCCAACACAACTGCAACATAGGCCAACAGAAGAGCAAAAGACCGCAAATTGTATCTCCTCTCGACGCTGAATGGCAAATGAGGAAGGAAAATTATACTTATCTCATATTTAACCGCCTTTATTCTGTCTATTTCCTCATGTATTCAATACGAATTTCAATCAATATTTTGTCTTTTCGTTTCAGATTGGCATAACATCATCTTTTTTTTTTTTTTTTAAACCACGATTGACGTCATCAACAGCACAGATCTAAAGACAGAATGTAAAAGTCGCACGCGCTGGCAAGATCAGTTCACGTGGGTTGAATCTGTAAAAGTGGATTTCTCTTAAGGGCGGGTCTCCAAACTTTCTCGCCAGGTGTTGCACACTGTAAAGGTCATAACCTTGACCTAGTACATATTCGGAATGTGAATCACGTGCCAGAACTGTGTATGTGTGTGTGTGCACGTGAGGTAAACCCAGCATTGTGCATTATGGAGTGCACAATAGCCGGTTGGTGACGATCGAAGACACCGATGTACTGGAGTATGGTCCCCGTGGTTCTGTTGCTACTTCTCTCTCTGAGAGAGGGCGTTACTCAGGATGATTTCTCAGGTAGGTACACTCGCTTTGGGCTCGGTTTTTGTTATACAGTCACAGTTCTACACCTGCCAATCTGGCAAGATTCGCGCAAATAATAAAAAAAGTCCTGGCAATAATAACCAGACTGGTAGATACTAAACGCCACGATCAGCTCAAAATTGAGACTGGTGTTCATCGTTGTTCCCATCTACTTATACGCCTGTGAAACATAAATCTTTAACAGCCATCTATTTACCACAGTGAAGAAACAAAAGCTGAGACAGTACGAACCACGTGACTTATTTGCATACCCGGCATAAACGGATGAAGAGATGAGATGAATCTTTAACTCTTTCCGCACGGAAGCTTTTTATCGACTCAACAGAAGAGATTTCAGAGACAAAATTGTTCATGGTTTTAAGAATCAATCTACATATTTATATTTATCTAACATATAACATATTATATATGCATTTTTAGATAATTGAACAAGGAATTAGATTTCACCAATACCTAGATGATACATCATCATGTGCCATACCGGTTGGCGTAGGTGATCATGTCCCTCCACAATCTTCTATCTACAGTGCATCGTATCAGTTCTGTTGTTGACTGTTTTCCATGCCATGACACCAAACCATCCAGCATTTTCTCTCTTTGTCGCCCGCGATCTCTCTTCCCTTTTATTTTGCCAGTTGTAACCAAGTATTCCAACTTTCCTCTTCTCATGATGTGCCAGAAAAATGTTGATTGCTTCTTTCTGATGTTTTTTAAGAGCTCCCTTTTTGTGTTGGCCTCTTTGAGAACTTCCTCATTGGTCTTTTTATCTGTCCATGGAACTTTCAACATTCTTCTGAAAAATCCCATCTCTGTGGCCTCTAATCGTCTTTTCATTTGTTTGTCTACTGTCCATGATTCGCTTCCATAGGTCAGAATTGGTTCTATAAAGCACCGATGAACTCTCTTTCTCATTTTTATAGATGATACAAGACATGTAAAAAGATATGGTTAGATGACGGTTTACACTAATCAAATTGAGAGTGACTCACTGTACGGTGAAACGTGCGGAAAGAGTTAACAATTATTTTAATTTTTGTGTTTATATCTTTATGGAATTATCAAAGTATTAGGCTCTATCTTATAGAACCGGAGAATAAAGGCCGCTTGTCCATTGCAATCGTCGTGAGCTGTTAAGGACTGAGATTTTATTCCACCCAAAAAAAAATACTTGTGACCTACCGAGATCTAAACCCTCGATCATATGGTCTGAAGTCCAACAAGTTATCGATTTGCCTACCAGACGTTTGTGGTAACTTACACCAGCCAGATACAAGTACAACCTCTTAGGAATCAAACAAATCTGCCAGGTACAAATGCATGACCAAATGGAATACAGAACAGCAAGGCTACCAGAAAAATGATGCATATCACCAGCTGAACAGACAAAAACAAATAACAGCTGAACAATATTTAGACAAATACCAGTGGATAAAGAGATACAGCGAAGATGATGGCGCTGGATAGGACACACTGCGAAGCCAACCGAGAGTATTACACAACAGGCCCTTTTTTAATCCCCAGGGGAAAAGACAAAGAGGAAGACCAAGAAATTCTTGGAGAAGACAGAAGCAGAGATGAAGATGATGGGGAAGACATGGAATGATCTTAAAAGAATGGCAAGAAACAGAACGACTTGGAAAGTGTTTGTTGAAGACCTATGCTCCACAGGGAGCTGAAAGGTAGAAGAAGAAGAATATTTAGACTCCGAACAGGCCAATGCAGATTGAAGTACAACCCTTTTCAACAAGCTATGATTTGGTAACCTCTGACGAATGTGGCACTGGCAAAAAACACTGCTGAACATCTGCTACAATCATACCCAATATATGATGAGCCAGTAGTGCGATGTGACGTACACTCCTATAAGGTATGGTGATAGCTTTAAAAAAAATGAACAGAATAAAATACTGACGTTTCGGCCAACATGTGGCCTTCCTCAGAAAACGAAAAGAACACAAATGAACAACGAAATAAAGATAAACACTACCACATCTAGGATGAGAGGGACAGGTACATCAAGGAGAAATAAAATGAGGGATAAAAGATGAAATGATGAAACGAAAGTGAGATGTGCTACATATCGGAGGAAACAAATAGATAATATGTGAAAATTACTAAAATATTTATAATTAAAGCGAGACTTAACTGACGCAAGATCCATGAACAGAGAGCGAAGACTCTTGTGGCCATTACCGGCACGATATCGGGACAGGCTGTGTGACGATGTCATTAGCCTTCAGCTTTCTCCGAACTTAATAACAATTAACGTGTGGAGGTTTACGCAGCAGAAGAGGAATCGCTTTAGTATATCAAAGACAGGTCCCGAAGGAATAAAGATGGCGACACCTGGTGGTTGAATTAAACATCCAAATGAGAGGCGGATAAGAAACTCATCAGCATCTGAGCGAGAGGTGGTCAGAGGCTAATAGTTGACATCGTGCGTTAAGATGAGAGGCAACAGCCGATCAAGATCCAACTCGGCTTCGACGTTGTGTCTTTGGGAACACACTAACCAGTCTGGCCCACTAACCAGTTTGGTCCACTAATCAGTCTGGCCCACTAACCAGTCTGGCCCACTAATCAGTCTGGCCCACTAACCAGTCTGGCCTACAAACCAGTCTGACCCACTAACCAGTCTGACCCACTAACCAGTCTGGCCCACTAACCAGTCTGACCCACTAACTAGTCTGGCCAAGAGAGTAATAATCGAAGAAGGAAGGCAACTCGATATTTAAAAACGCCTAGCTGAAGTCGGATGTGCTGGACCAAAAGGCTCAGAATATCTCTGCATGCTATTAAAGACAACAACGCATGCAAACCAATTTAGACTTCATTTGAAAAGAAAACGATAAAGAAGGATAGGCGTCGAGAAAAGGCGGAAGATGAAGAAAAATTTGAAGACCTAGATGACGAATTCAGAATCTGCCAATCCCGCTTGGGTTTTCGTAAATCTACTGTCCTGTTCGGTCTTGATACACTGGCCATAGAAACCTCACAAGCCGCTTCATTAGAAGACGTTTTTATGGTTATGGAAGGCCCCGGTATCACTGCAAACGAAATGCTTGCTTGCTTGCGTTCGCCCGATGACTAAAGAAGTACATCTCTTCATCATCCGCCCTTAAAAGGACGTTAAGTGGGCGTGTCTGCGTTGTGTTGTGGTTTACAGTATAACTGTGATATTCGCGCCTTTCAGCCAAACACATCCGACTTCAGCACGACATTTTTGAGTACCGGGTTGTCTTCCCTCTTCGATCCCTACTCGCTTGGCCAGACTAGACAGGTTAGCCTGTTACTAGAGGTACCACGGAAAGGTGGATCAGGGTCTGGATGGTTCTGGTTCACCGATCCTGGCTCAAGCCATCAGCTGTGGGTCGCTGACAACTTCCAGCTCTGGTGCTGTGAGGCGCGCCTTCGCCTCCGAAATAAAATCCATAATTGCTCAACCGCCCGTGGCAGTGGAATCATCCGAATTAATATCGCATCTCCCAAACAAAGAAAGGGTGCTGCAGTCCCAATCATAGCAGTCTTAGCACACGCCAAGAAACATAAGGCGAAACTGCACAGAAAGTGAACACAGCTAACTGTTCCCTGTCCTACGATGTCATCATTAATCGTAAGCAATCGGGATATCTAAACACCATCAAAACGGATGAGACACACATCTCACGGTGTACACAGAGCACTTAACTCAGGAGCTACATCAACAAGCCGGACTTGGAATATGAGGAAACTGCAACAAGGAACACTTTTCAGACACAACCTTTAACGGTTCATGCCGCCTATCCGCCATATTGACCGGAAGTCTCCATCAGATGTTTTGTTAGAGACTAACGCGAGAACTCTCCTAGGGCCTCTCAATGATCGATTATTGGTAAATGAGAGCCTGTGTATGGGGAGTCAGATATTTCTGGAATCTGTAGTTCAGTTCGATTTGCGCTGGATCCACAAATGATAGACGATGTCAGGAGTGTCCGCAGGAAGTGTAGAAGATATCAACAAGTATAATGTGATAGAAATCTCATTTAGCTGTGAGCAAGCCGCGCGTTATAGCTTGTGGTCTTTCTTGCTGTGTTCCTAATTTGTTTTGCTGTTGTATTGATTGTGTTGTCCACGGCTGGGTGTATTTGAAAGAGCTGCCTATATAAGGGTGTATTAGAAAGAGCTGCCTACATTAGGGTGTATTTGAAAGAGCTGCCTACATTAGGGTGTATTTGAAAGAGCTGCCTACATTAAGGTGTATTTGAAAGAGCTGCCAACATTAGGGTGTATTAGAAAGAGCTGCCTACATTAGGGTGTATTTGAAAGAACTGCCTACATTAGGGTGTATTAGAAAGAGCTGCCTACATTAGGGTGTATTTGAAAGAGCTGCCTACATTAGGGTGTATTAGAAAAAGCTGCCTTCACTAGGATGTTTTTGAAAGAGCTGCCTACACTAGGATGTTTTTGAAAGAGCTGTCTACACTAGGATGTTTTGAAAGAGCTGCCTACATTAGGGTGTATTAGAAAAAGCTGTCTACCTTATGATGTATTTGAAAAAAGAGCAGCCTACACTAGGGTGTATTAGAAAGAGCTGCCTACACTAGGGTGTATTAGAAAGAGCTGCCTACACTAGGATGTTTTTGAAAGAGCTGCCTACACTAGGGTGTATTAGAAAATGCTGCCTACACTAGGATGTTTTTTAAAGAGCTGCCTACATTAGAGTGTATTAGAAAAAGCTGTCTACCTAATGGTGTATTTGAAAAAAGAGCTGCCTACATTAGGGTGTATTAGAAAGAGCTGCCTACACTAGGATGTTTTTGAAAGAGCTGCCTACATTAGGGTGTATTAGAAAGAGCTGTCTGCACTAGGATATTTTTGAAAGAGCTGACTACATTAGGGTGTATAAGAAAAAGCTGTCTACGTTAGGATGCATTTGAAAAAAAAGCTGCCTACATTAGGATGTATTTGAAAGAGCTGCCTATACTAGGGTGTATTTGAAAGATCTGTCTACGGCAGGATGTATGTGAAAGAGCTTCCTACATTAGGGTGCATTTGAAAGATCTGTCTACGGCAGGATGTATGTGAAAGAGCTTCCTACATTAGGATGTATTTGAAAGAGCTACTTACGGTAAGGTGTATTTGAAAAAAAGAGCTGCCTACATTAGGATGTATTTGGAAGAGCTGTTTACGGTAAGATGTATTAGACAGAGCTTCCTACATTAGAATGTATCTGAAAGCGGTGTCTAGGTGTAGGATGTATCTGAAAGCGGTGTCTAGGTGTAGGATATATCTGAAAGCGGTGTCTAGGTGTAGGATGTATCTGAAAGCGGTGTCTAGGTGTAGGATATATCTGAAAGCGGTGTCTAGGGGTAGGATGTATCTGAAAGCGGTGTCTAGGTGTAGGATGTATCTGAAAGCGGTGTCTAGGTGTAGGATATATCTGAAAGCGGTGTCTAGGTGTAGGATGTATCTGAAAGCGGTGTCTAGGTGTAGGATATATCTGAAAGCGGTGTCTAGGTGTAGGATATATCTGAAAGAGCTGCCTACGGTATGATGTATTGGCATGGGCTGCGTACATTAGGGTGTATTTAAAAGGGCAGTTAAAAGTATAATGTACTTGAACGAGATGCCTACAGTAGAATGTATTTGAAAGAACTGGCTATGGTAGAATGTATTTGAAAGAACTGGCTATGGTAGAATGTATTTGAAAGAACTGGCTATGGTAGAATGTATTTGAAAGGACTGGCTATGGTAGAATGTATTTGAAAGAACTGGCTATGGTAGAATGTATTTGAAAGAACTGGCTATGGTAGAATGTATTTGAAAGAGCTGATTTTGATATGACGTATTTGAAAGAGCTGACTATGATAGAATATATTTGAAAGAGCTGACTATAGTAGAATGTGTTTTGAAAGAACTGACTATGATATGACGTATTTGAAAGAGCAGACTGTGATAGAATGTATTTGAAAGAGCTGAATATGGTAGAATGTGTTTTGAAAGAGATGACTATGATATGACGCATTTGAAAGAGCAGACTGTGATAGAATGTATTTGAAAGAGCTGACTGTGATAGAATGTATTTGAAAGAGCTGACTGTGATAGAATATATTTTAAAGAACTGACTGTGATAGAATGTATTTGAAAGAACTGACTGTGATAGAATGTATTTGAAAGAACTGACTGTGATAGAATGTATTTGAAAGAGCTGACTGTGATAGAATGTATTTGAAAGAACTGACTGTGATAGAATGTATTTGAAAGAGCTGACTGTGATAGAATGTATTTGAAAGAGCTGACTGTGATAGAATGTATTTGAAAGAACTGACTGTGATAGAATGTATTTGAAAGAACTGACTGTGATAGAATGTATTTGAAAGAACTGACTGTGATAGAATGTATTTGAAAGAGCTGACTGTGATAGAATGTATTTGAAAGAACTGACTGTGATAGAATGTATTTGAAAGAACTGACTGTGATAGAATGTATTTGAAAGAACTGACTATGATAGAATGTATTTGAAAGAACTGACTGTGATAGAATGTATTTGAAAGAACTGACTGTGATAGAATGTATTTGAAAGAACTGACTGTGATAGAATGTATTTGAAAGAACTGACTATGATAGAATGTATTTGAAAGAACTGACTATGATAGAATGTATTTGAAAGAGCTGACTATGATAGAATGTATTTGAAAGAACTGACTGTGATAGAATGTATTTGAAAGAACTGACTGTGATAGAATGTATTTGAAAGAACTGACTATGATAGAATGTATTTGAAAGAACTGACTATGATAGAATGTTTTTGAAAGAACTGACTATGATAGAATGTATTTGAAAGAACTGACTGTGATAGAATGTATTTGAAAGAGCTGACTGTGATAGAATGTATTTGAAAGAACTGACTGTGATATAATGTATTTGAAAGAACTGACTGTGATAGAATGTATTTGAAAGAGCTGACTGTGATAGAATGTATTTAAAAGAACTGACTGTGATAGAATGTATTTGAAAGAACTGACTGTGATAGAATGTATTTGAAAGAACTGACTGTGATAGAATGTATTTGAAAGAACTGACTATGATAGAATGTATTTGAAAGAGCTGACTGTGATAGAATGTATTTGAAAGAGCTGACTGTGATAGAATGTATTTGAAAGAGCTGACTGTGATAGAATGTATTTGAAAGAACTGACTGTGATAGAATGTATTTGAAAGAGCTGACTGTGATAGAATGTATTTGAAAGAGCTGACTGTGATAGAATGTATTTGAAAGAGCTGACTGTGATAGAATGTATTTGAAAGAACTGACTATTCTTCTACTTCTTCTTTCCTTCCTCATTTGCCTTTCAGCGTCGAAGGGACATATAATTTAAGTTCTTTTGCTCTTCTTCTCGCCTCTGCTGCTGTTATGTTTCATAGTAATTCTAATATTCCATTAATCCATCTTTTGCTCTTCTGTTCGCCTCTGCTGCTGTTATGTTTCATAGTAATTCTAATATTCCATTAATCCATCTATTTTTTGCTCTTCTTCTCGCCTCTGCTGCTGTTATGTTTCATAGTAATTCTAATATTCCATTAATCCATCTTTTGCTCTTCTGTTCGCCTCTGCTGCTGTTATGTTTCATAGTAATTCTAATATTCCATTAATCCATCTTTTGCTCTTCTGTTCGCCTCTGCTGCTGTTATGTTTCATAGTAATTCTAATATTCCATTAATCCATCTTTTGCTCTTCTTCTCGCCTCTGCTGCTGTTATGTTTCATAGTAATTCTAATATTCCATTAATCCATCTTTTGCTCTTCTGTTCGCCTCTGCTGCTGTTATGTTTCATAGTAATTCTAATATTCCATTAATCCATCTTTTGCTCTTCTGTTCGCCTCTGCTGCTGTTATGTTTCATAGTAATTCTAATATTCCATTAATCCATCTTTTGCTCTTCTGTTCGCCTCTGCTGCTGTTATGTTTCATAGTAATTCTAATATTCCATTAATCCATCTTTTGCTCTTCTGTTCGCCTCTGCTGCTGTTATGTTTCATAGTAATTCTAATATTCCATTAATCCATCTTTTGCTCTTCTGCTCGCCTCTGCTGCTGTTATGTTTCATAGTAATTCTAATATTCCATTAATCCATCTTTTGCTCTTCTTCTCGCCTCTGCTGCTGTTATGTTTCATAGTAATTCTAATATTCCATTAATCCATCTTTTGCTCTTCTTCTCGCCTCTGCTGCTGTTATGTTTCATAGTAATTCTAATATTCCATTAATCCATCTTTTGCTCTTCTGTTCGCCTCTGCTGCTGTTATGTTTCATAGTAATTCTAATATTCCATTAATCCATCTTTTGCTCTTCTGTTCGCCTCTGCTGCTGATATATTTCATAGTAATTCTAATATTCCATTAATCCATCTTTTGCTCTTCTTCTCGCCTCTGCTGCTGTTATGTTTCATAGTAATTCTAATATTCCATTAATCCCTCTTTTGCTCTTCTTCTCGCCTCTGCTGCTGTTATGTTTCATAGTAATTCTAATATTCCATTAATCCATCTTTTGTTCTTCTGTTCGCCTCTGCTGCTGTTATGTTTCATAGTAATTCTAATATTCCATTAATCCATCTTTTGCTCTTCTTCTCGCCTCTGCTGCTGTTATGTTTCATAGTAATTCTAATATTCCATTAATCCATCTTTTGCTCTTCTTCTCGCCTCTGCTGCTGTTATGTTTCATAGTAATTCTAATATTCCATTAATCCATCTTTTGCTCTTCTGTTCGCCTCTGCTGCTGTTATGTTTCATAGTAATTCTAATATTCCATTAATCCATCTTTTGCTCTTCTGTTCGCCTCTGCTGCTGTTATGTTTCATAGTAATTCTAATATTCCATTAATCCATCTTTTGCTCTTCTGTTCGCCTCTGCTGCTGTTATGTTTCATAGTAATTCTAATATTCCATTAATCCATCTTTTGCTCTTCTGTTCACCTCTGCTGCTGTTATGTTTCATAGTAATTCTAATATTCCATTAATCCATCTTTTGCTCTTCTGTTCGCCTCTGCTGCTGTTATGTTTCATAGTAATTCTAATATTCCATTAATCCATCTTTTGCTCTTCTGTTCGCCTCTGCTGCTGTTATGTTTCATAGTAATTCTAATTTTCCATTAATCCATCTTTTGCTCTTCTGTTCGCCTCTGCTGCTGTTATGTTTCATAGTAATTCTAATATTCCATTAATCCATCTTTTGCTCTTCTGTTCGCCTCTGCTGCTGTTATGTTTCATAGTAATTCTAATATTCCATTAATCCATCTTTTGCTCTTCTTCTCGCCTCTGCTGCTGTTATGTTTCATAGTAATTCTAATATTCCATTAATCCATCTTTTGCTCTTCTTCTCGCCTCTGCTGCTGTTATGTTTCATAGTAATTCTAATATTCCATTAATCCATCTTTTGCTCTTCTGTTCGCCTCTGCTGCTGTTATGTTTCATAGTAATTCTAATATTCCATTAATCCATCTTTTTCTCTTCTGTTCGCCTCTGCTGCTGTTATGTTTCATAGTAATTCTAATATTCCATTAATCCATCTTTTGCTCTTCTTCTCGCCTCTGCTGCTGTTATGTTTCATAGTAATTCTAATATTCCATTAATCCATCTTTTGCTCTTCTGTTCGCCTCTGCTGCTGTTATGTTTCATAGTAATTCTAATATTCCATTAATCCATCTTTTGCTCTTCTTCTCGCCTCTGCTGCTGTTATGTTTCATAGTAATTCTAATATTCCATTAATCCATCTTTTGCTCTTCTTCTCGCCTCTGCTGCTGTTATGTTTCATAGTAATTCTAGTATTCCATTAATCCATCTTTTGCTCTTCTGTTCGCCTCTGCTGCTGTTATGTTTCATAGTAATTCTAATATTCCATTAATCCATCTTTTGCTCTTCTGTTCGCCTCTGCTGCTGTTATGTTTCATAGTAATTCTAATATTCCATTAATCCATCTTTTGCTCTTCTGTTCGCCTCTGCTGCTGTTATGTTTCATAGTAATTCTAATATTCCATTAATCCATCTTTTGCTCTTCTTCTCGCCTCTGCTGCTGTTATGTTTCATAGTAATTCTAATATTCCATTAATCCATCTTTTGCTCTTCTGTTCGCCTCTGCTGCTGTTATGTTTCATAGTAATTCTAATATTCCATTAATCCATCTTTTGCTCTTCTGTTCGCCTCTGCTGCTGTTATGTTTCATAGTAATTCTAATATTCCATTATTCCATCTTTTGCTCTTCTGTTCGCCTCTGCTGCTGTTATGTTTCATAGTAATTCTAATATTCCATTAATCCATCTTTTGCTCTTCTGTTCGCCTCTGCTGCTGTTATGTTTCATAGTAATTCTAATATTCCATTAATCCATCTTTTGCTCTTCTGTTCGCCTCTGCTGCTGTTATGTTTCATAGCAATTCTAATATTCCATTAATCCATCTTTTGCTCTTCTGTTCGCCTCTGCTGCTGTTATGTTTCATAGTAATTCTAATATTCCATTAATCCATCTTTTGCTCTTCTTCTCGCCTCTGCTGCTGTTATGTTTCATAGTAATTCTAATATTCCATTAATCCATCTTTTGCTCTTCTTCTCGCCTCTGCTGCTGTTATGTTTCATAGTAATTCTAATATTCCATTAATCCATCTTTTGCTCTTCTGTTCGCCTCTGCTGCTGTTATGTTTCATAGTAATTCTAATATTCCATTAATCCATCTTTTGCTCTTCTTCTCGCCTCTGCTGCTGTTATGTTTCATAGTAATTCTAATATTCCATTAATCCATCTTTTGCTCTTCTGCTCGCCTCTGCTGCTGTTATGTTTCATAGTAATTCTAATATTCCATCGATCCTTCTTTTTTGTTGTCGACCCTTGGGTTTGGTGTTCTTGCAATGTTTATTGAGTGCTCGTTGTGTTGTGTTTTGATTACTCTTCCTTGTCAATTGATCAAACGAGCAAACCGTTTTACCCCTCACCGACCTGCTGAGACAGTCGTAAGTTGACTACGATACAGCGTATTTGAAGGGGCTGACTATGAAAGGTTGTATTTGAAGGGTCTGACTATGAAAGGTTGTATTTGAAGGGGCTGACTATGAAAGGTTGTATTTGAAGGGGCTGACTATGGTATTTAGAGACGCTAACATCGCAGATCTCTTTGGCTAGGGCAGTATTGTAAGTGGTAGGTGCTCACCTGTTTCCGTGCAGTGCTGGCAGTACCTGCAGTTTGGATCTCGTAGAAGGTACAGTTTATTGAGGTCTTTATAAGAACGTCATGGTTTCTCACGTGAATAATCATATTTTAGTGATTTCTTTTAAGTTTTCTAATATGATCTCTCACTGGAGGCTGTAGAAATATGGTTTTACAGAAGAATGTTGAGAATACCATAGACAGCTAAGAAGAGTGATGAAAACGTTCTGAAAGAGGCCAAAAAAAGAGAGCTAATTTACAATATTAGGAAGAAACAATCATCATTTTTTGGCCATGTAATGAGAAGGGAACAACTGGAATATATTGTAACAACTGGGAAAATTGAGGGACGAAGAGATAGAGGGACGCAAAGAGAAAAAATACCAGACAGCTTAAGAGAATGGCTTGGCAGAAGGTCAACAACAGAAATGATAAATAACTGTCGAGCTCGAAAGTTGTGGAAAGGCATGATCACCTACGCCAGCAGGCATGGTATTTGATGCTGATGATGATGAAGATGATGATGATGATGATGAAAATGATGATAATGATGATGATGATGATGATGATAATGATGATAATGATGATAATGATGATGATGATGAAAATGAAAGGT
>JAVIAB010000046.1:21723474-21810974 GCA_032433765.1 Megaustenia siamemsis
AAATTATAGATTTTAATTCGTTTGATACCGGGGCCTTCAACTAACCACATCCATAACACAGTATTCCATTTATCAGGTCTTTGAAGAAGTAGAGTTACTTTGATGTTAGTCAGTTTTGGATAGTGAAAAGAGTGATGTTCTACTGTTTCATGTGAGTGTTCACACCAGGCCGCCTTTACTTCCCAGTAAAATCTCCGGTACCCAGTTTTAGAGCCTGGGTGAACCTCGGAGTCTTGTCGGTCCGAAAAAAAAATCTGCCCAGTGTATCTATCTATCTATCTATTGACCTTTCGAGCCGTAACCGGCCCATAGGGCGTAGACCAAGATACACCTTCTCCTATATGAATTTTTTGTTTTAGCAGTTTTCTTTTAAAGATATTTTATCAAATCTCGCCATCTGTCTCTGTTCTGTGCAAGCAGCTCTATCTCATTGAGGGAGCCGACTCCTGCTGCTCTTGCCTCTCTTATCAATGTTCTTCTCAGTGCCTCCCTGGGTCTTCCTTTTTTTCTTTTACCTGTTGTTTCCCATATAAGGGCTTGCTTTGCTATTCGATTATTATCTCTTCTCATCACATGTCCAACGGATGACCACCGTCTTTACCAGTACTATACCAGTGTGTAGTAGTAGAAAAAAAAGTAAAGTACCCCCGTCACGCCAAGTGGCGTATAAGAAATATGGTGTTAGTGACCATACATTTTACAGACCTTCGGCACATGATTTTTGGCGTTATGTGGTTGGTATTACGCCCGTGCGTCTTTACTTTCCCAGAAGAAAATACGGTACCCATTAAAGGCTGGGTGAACCGGAACCCGTCGGTTGGGATCGAACCCTACCTCTTGTCCTTTGTAGTCCAGTTCACTAACCACTGAGCTATCGCGGATGACATTAAATACCTGGACGATATATTTTTTTTCAAATAGCGACATTGACAAAGCAATCTCTGCTAGAATAGGCATGTCAGCCCAAGCATTCAATAGACTTAGAATCATTTGGCATTCTTCTAGGCTCCATCTCTGCTAGAATAGGCATGTCAGCCCAAGCATTCAATAGACTTAGAATCATTTGGCATTCTTCTAGGCTCTATCTCTGCTAGAATAGGCATGTCAGCCCAAGCATTCAATAGACTTAGAATCATTTGGCATTCTTCTAGGCTCCATCTCTGCTAGAATAGGCATGTCAGCCCAAGCATTCAATAGACTTAGAATCATTTGGCATTCTTCTAGGCTCCATCTCTGCTAGAATAGGCATGTCAGCCCAAGCATTCAATAGACTTAGAATCATTTGGCATTCTTTTAGGCTCCATCTCTCCTAGAATAGGCATGTCAGCCCAAGCATTCAATAGACTTAGAATCATTTGGCATTCTTCTAGGCTCCATCTCTCCTAGAATAGGCATGTCAGCCCAAGCATTCAATAGACTTAGAATCATTTGGCATTCTTCTAGGCTCCATCTCTGCTAGAATAGGCATGTCAGCCCAAGCATTCAATAGACTTAGAATCATTTGGCATTCTTCTAGGCTCCATCTCTGCTAGAATAGGCATGTCAGCCCAAGCATTCAATAGACTTAGAATCATTTGGCATTCTTCTAGGCTCCATCTCTGCTAGAATAGGCATGTCAGCCCAAGCATTCAATAGACTTAGAATCATTTGGCATTCTTCTAGGCTCTATCTCTGCTAGAATAGGCATGTCAGCCCAAGCATTCAATAGACTTAGAATCATTTGGCATTCTTCTAGGCTCCATCTCTGCTAGAATAGGCATGTCAGCCCAAGCATTCAATAGACTTAGAATCATTTGGCATTCTTCTAGGCTCCATCTCTGCTAGAATAGGCATGTCAGCCCAAGCATTCAATAGACTTAGAATCATTTGGCATTCTTCTAGGCTCCATCTCTCCTAGAATAGGCATGTCAGCCCAAGCATTCAATAGACTTAGAATCATTTGGCATTCTTCTAGGCTCCATCTCTCCTAGAATAGGCATGTCAGCCCAAGCATTCAATAGACTTAGAATCATTTGGCATTCTTCTAGGCTCCATCTCTCCTAGAATAGGCATGTCAGCCCAAGCATTCAATAGACTTAGAATCATTTGGCATTCTTCTAGGCTCCATCTCTCCTAGAATAGGCATGTCAGCCCAAGCATTCAATAGACTTAGAATCATTTGGCATTCTTCTAGGCTCCATCTCTGCTAGAATAGGCATGTCAGCCCAAGCATTCAATAGACTTAGAATCATTTGGCATTCTTCTAGGCTCCATCTCTGCTAGAATAGGCATGTCAGCCCAAGCATTCAATAGACTTAGAATCATTTGGCATTCTTCTAGGCTCCATCTCTGCTAGAATAGGCATGTCAGCCCAAGCATTCAATAGACTTAGAATCATTTGGCATTCTTCTAGGCTCCATCTCTGCTAGAATAGGCATGTCAGCCCAAGCATTCAATAGACTTAGAATCATTTGGCATTCTTCTAGGCTCCATCTCTCCTAGAATAGGCATGTCAGCCCAAGCATTCAATAGACTTAGAATCATTTGGCATTCTTCTAGGCTCCATCTCTCCTAGAATAGGCATGTCAGCCCAAGCATTCAATAGACTTAGAATCATTTGGCATTCTTCTAGGCTCCATCTCTCCTAGAATAGGCATGTCAGCCCAAGCATTCAATAGACTTAGAATCATTTGGCATTCTTCTAGGCTCCATCTCTCCTAGAATAGGCATGTCAGCCCAAGCATTCAATAGACTTAGAATCATTTGGCATTCTTCTAGGCTCTATCTCTGCACCATGTTTGTGCAGTGTGTAGTGCGCTGGTTTTATTGTTTAAATCAATAATTTAAGAAATGATGTGTGGGTTTGTGAAAGAATATCATTTAATAGCCGGAAACTATGAAATTGTATCCATGTTCCAGCAATCCAGGAATTGTTACTGGATTAAAGTATGCTGGGAGTAACTAACAATTGTCGGATCAGTATGGATGATCTTCTCATTCTATAATTGTGGGAGGTCGTTGGGACATCACTGACAGACATCACTGATAGACATCACTGATAGACATCATCGGTTTTCTCCGTTTGTGTTTGAGTTATTGAGTTATTGCGTTATTTGCGGGTCATCATCATTGCACCCCGAACATGTCCATGGATGTTCAGATCCACTCCTCAGCAAGTCCCGCAGTGTCCAGCGACTGACGACTCCAGTTCTATGTTGGTTGATAAGTCTTCTTACCCGGCCACTAAGTTTCTCATTTCTGGCTGTGCCCATCTTAACTCCCATCTCCATCATCCGAAAAAGTGACATGGATCTGTGTTTGTTGAAGTCATGTGCTCTTCCCACATCTCAGAGAGCATTGATGATCGTCTATGGTTATCTAGAGGCACTCTTTGAGAGCCAGATCGGGTCCCTAAACGCACGAACAATAAGAAAGATAACAAATTCCGAGATGATGAAATGTGCTAGACGAATGATAGGAGATAAATAAGGAACTGAGAAAAAAGCTGGGAATATATAAGAAAAAAAAAGAAAATGGCTTGACTACGCTATAAGACAGAAATCGGTCGACAACAGAATTGATACGATGCACGGAGTATAGGAGAGTGTGCAAGGACATGATCGCCAATGCCAACCGGTATAACACTTGGTGATGATAAGACAGAAAGACTAAAATAAAAACACAAAACACTCAAGTCTTTATTAACGTTGCGAGAACACCAGACTCAAGGGCCGACCTCGAAAAAGATGGATTGATGTAATATTAGCAACACTAGTGGACATAATAGCAACAGATGCCAACATAAGAGCAAAAGATGGATTGATGTAATATTAGCAACACTAGTGGACATAATAGCAACAGATGCCAACATAAGAGCAAAAGATTGATTGATGTAATATTAGCAACACTAGTGAACATAATAGCAGCAGATGCCAACATAAGAGCAAAAGATGGATTGATGTAATATTAGCAACACTAGTGAACATAATAGCAGCAGATGCCAACATAAGAGCAAAAGATGGATTGATGTAATATTAGCAACACTAGTGAACATAATAGCAGCAGATGCCAACATAAGAGCAAAAGATGGATTGATGCAATATTAGAAACACTAGTGAACATAATAGCAGCAGATGCCAACATAAGAGCAAAAGATCGCAAATTATATTTCTTATCGACGTTGCAAAGCAAATGAGGATAGAAAGAAAAAAAGAAAATTGTTTGAGATTCTGCGAAGTCGACGACTGTCTATTCTTTGATGTTATCTTCCCACTTTTATTTGTGTCTACTTCTCCTTCTTCCTGCAGAGTGATCTTTGCTTGGCCAGGCGATCGATATACGCGGAAGCCAGCCGAGAATATTACAGGACAATTCATTTTTTGGAATAAGAAACAGAACGGCTTGGAAAGTGTTTGTTGAAGATCTATGTCTTATAAGGAGGTGAAAATGTTTTTTTAGATCTATACTCTAGAGGCGCTGAAAGTGTTTGTTGAAGATCTATGTCTTATAAGGAGGTGAAAATGTTTTTTTTTAGATCTATACTCTAGAGGGGCTGAAAGTGTTTGTTGAAGATCTATGTCTTATAAGGAGGTGAAAATGTTTTTTTAGATCTATACTCTAGAGGTGCTGAAAGTGTTTGTTGAAGATCTGTCTTATAAGGAGGTGAAAATGTTTTATTTTAGATCTATACTCTAGAGGTGCTGAAAGTGTTTGTTGAAGATCTATGTCTTATAAGGAGGTGAAAATGTTGTTTTTTAGATCTATACTCTAGAGGTGCTGAAAGTGTTTGTTGAAGATCTATGTCTTATAAGGAGGTGAAAATGTTTTATTTTAGATTTATACTCTAGAGGTGCTGAAAGTGTTTGTTGAAGATCTATGTCTTATAAGGAGGTGAAAATGTTTTATTAGATCTATACTCTAGAGGTGCTGAAAGTGTTTGTTGAAGATCTATGTCCTATAAGGAGGTGAAAATGTTTTATTTTAGATTTATACTCTAGAGGTGCTGAAAGTGTTTGTTGAAGATCTATGTCCTATAAGGAGGTGAAAATGTTTTATTTTAGATTTATACTCTAGAGGTGCTGAAAGTGTTTGTTGAAGATCTATGTCCTATAAGGAGGTGAAAATGTTTTATTTTAGATTTATACTCTAGAGGTGCTGAAAGTGTTTGTTGAAGATCTATGTCTTATAAGGAGGTGAAAATGTTTTATTTTAGATTTATACTCTAGAGGTGCTGAAAGTGTTTGTTGAAGATCTATGTCTTATAAGGAGGTGAAAATGTTTTTTTTTTAGATCTATACTCTAGAGTGAGCTGTAAGTGTTTGTTGAGTATCTAAGCTCCACAGTCAGCTGTAAGTGTTTGTTGAGTATCTAAGCTCCACTGTCAGCTGAAATTGTTTTTTTTTTTAAAGACTCATACTTCACAGTGTACTGAAAATGTTTGTTGAAGACCTATGCTCTACAGGGAGCTGAAAGTGTTTCTTGAAGACACAAGTTCCACAGTAAGCTGAAAATGTTTGTTCAAGACCTATGCTCTACAGGGGAGCCGCGATAGCTCAGTGGTTGGTGAACTGGACTACAAAGGACAAGAGGTAGGGTTCGATCCCAGCCGACAGTTTCCGGTTCATCCAGCCTTTAATGGGTACCGGATTTTTTTCTGGCATAGTAAAGCGGCACGGGCGTAATACCGACCACATTACACCAAAAATCATGTGCCGAAGGTCTGGTTATTTTATGGTCACTAACACCATATTCCTTATACGCCACTTGGTGTGACGGGGGTACTTTACTTTACTTTTTTAATGCTCTACATGGAGCTGAAAGTGTTTGTTTAAAACCTATGCTCCATAGTGAGCTGAAAGTGTTTTTGATGAAGACTTGTGCTCTACAAGGAGGTGAAAGCGTTATTTAAGACCTATGCTCTACAGGGAGCTGAAAGTGGTTTTTGAAAACCTATACTCCACAGTGAGCTGAAAGTGTTTGTTGAAGATCTTAGTTCCACATCATGCTGAAAGCGTTTGTTGACGACCTAAGCTCCACAGTGAGCTGAAAGTGTTTTCTGACATCCTATGCGCCACAGTGAGCCGAAAGTGTTTGTTGAAGAATTATTCCCTACAGTGAGCTGAAAGTGTTTGTTGAAGAATTATTCCCTACAGTGAGCTGAAAGTGTTTGTTGAAGAATTATTCCCTACAGTGAGCTGAAAGTGTTTGTTGAAGAATTATTCCCTACAGTGAGCTGAAAGTGTTTGTTGAAGAATTATTCCCTACAGTGAGCTGAAAGTGTTTGTTGAAGAATTATTCCCTACAGTGAGCTGAAAGTGTTTGTTGAAGACCTATGCTCTACAGGGAGCTGAAAGTGTTTGTTGAAGACCTATGCTCTACAGGGAGCTGAAAGTGTTTATTGAAGACCTATGCTCTACAGGGAGCTGAAAGTGTTTGTTGAAGACCTATGCTCTACAGGGAGCTGAAAGTGTTTATTGAAGACCTATGCTCTACAGGGACCTGAAAGTGTTTGTTGAAGACATATGCTCTACAGGGACCTGAAAGTGTTTGTTGAAGACCTATGCTCTACAGGGAGCTGAAAGTGTTTATTGAAGACCTATGCTCTACAGGGACCTGAAAGTGTTTATTGAAGACCTATGCTCTACAGGGACCTGAAAGTGTTTGTTGAAGGCCTATGCTCTACAGGGACCTGAAAGTGTTTATTGAAGACCTATGCTCTACAGGGACCTGAAAGTGTTTATTGAAGACCTATGCTCTACAGGGACCTGAAAGTGTTTATTGAAGACCTATGCTCTACATGGATCTGAAGAGAAGAATAAACTAAACCGACAGAAACGATATCATTTCCTTTCAGGTGGCCCAAAAGTCTTGATCGTTTTCTTAAAAAGATGAAGGGTTATTAATACTGGTATTTCCTCTTAGCCAATGGTTATACATTAACTGTCTGTAGTCTCTATAAAAGCCAATATCATTGTGTTCTCCTCTTACCTGTAAATTCAAGCTGTATCTTGATTGAATCTAATCGATTATCCGATAAACACAGATCAATACGTGTTCTGTCTATAGCTTGAGTGTTCATTATTAATAACCGACCAGTTTTTATTTTTTTTTTTGTCTTCTGCTGCATTGCTCTTAACTCCCTTAGAACACTTAGAGACTGTTTTCCTGAAGTGTAGATGTTTTTCTAATTGAGTCCGTTTTCTTGTCATAGAGACTGTTTTCTTGAAATGTACATGTTTCCTATAGTTGCATTCAATCTCTTTGTTGTTGAAATGTACATGTTTTCTATAGTTGCATTCAATCTCATTGTTGTTGAAGTATAGATGTCTGTGTCATTGAGTCAAGAGAGACTGTTTTCTTGAAGTGTAGATGTTCGTCAAGAGTGCCTTCAAACCTAATTGTCTACTTAGAGTGTAGACATTTGCCAAGTGTATTCCCTACTGGTTTAGATATCTTCTAATCGTAGTAATGTCAATTTAATATTTTCTTAGTTAATTTCATTTAATATTTTCTTAGTTAATTTCATTTAATATTTTCTTAGATAATTTCATTTAATATTTTCTTAGTTAATTTCCTTTAATATTTTCTTAGATAATTTCATTTAATATTTTCTTAGTTAATTTCATTTAATATTTTCTTAGATAATTTCATTTAATATTTTCTTAGTTAATTTCATTTGATATTTTCTTAGATAATTTCATTTAATATTTTCTTAGTTAATTTCATTTAATATTTTCTTAGTTAATTTCATTTAATATTTTCTTTGTTAATTTCATTTAATATTTTCTTAGTTAATTTCATTTAATATTTTCGTCAGATTTAGTGTAGACCCAGTCTAATTTTAATTCAGTTCTGCGTGACTGTGGGAGTTACTCTTAAAACACTATCACCTATTCCACAGCTTTCATGCTTATAACTTTTTGGCATTCAAATTACGAGTATCTACCTCCAAAATTTCAATTTCTCACACGAAAACCAACACTCCAGGAAAATATTGTGTATACCATGAAATTCAAGACTACTGTAGAAATTAGAAAGAGATAGCAGTGCATCCAAAAATATTATCTCTCATTGTTAAAGGAGCTCGGTACATGCCTGTCATTTGATGAGAAGAGAAATCATAAGGATCCCAAAGAAAGCCCTAATATTTAAAACAGAAGCAAAAGAAATAGAGACCGACTTGAAGAAACACCGAGGCGATAAGTAACACAGCGGTCATCAGATTCCCTTCATGACGTTGAGAGGCTCGCCAAACTATAAGGGACGTGTGCGGATCCTGTGCAAAATATGACACTTTAATGCAAAAATCTTTGATGTTGAAGAATCTAGAGTTATTTTCCAGTACCATCTTCGACTCTAGGGGGCAATTTACTGATGTATGTCTTATTTCAGGGACGATGTTGAAAACAAGTTTAACTCTAATTCTAGAAGAAGAAAAATTAAAAGTACATCCCATTTACCCACTACACGTACACAAGTACACGAGAAAAACTAAAAGTACATCCCATTTACCAACTACACGTACACAAGTACACGAGAAAAATTAAAAGTACATCCCATTTACCCACTACACGTACACAAGTACACGAGAAAAATTAAAGGTACATCCCATTTACCCACTACACGTACACAAGTACACGAGAAAAATTAAAAGTACACCCCATTTACCCACTACACGTACACAAGTACTACATAAACACATCGAGTACACATACACGAGTACCGTCCACATATCAAGTACCGGTACACGAGTACTACTCACATATCGAGTACGTGCATGAGTACTACCTACTCATTGAGTACGTGCATGAGTACTACCCACACATCGAATACGTGCATGAGTACTACCCACACATCGAATACGTGCATGAGTACTACCCACACATCGAGTACGTACATGAGTACTACCTACTCATCGGGTCCAGGTAGACGAGTATCCCTTACACATCGAGTACCCCCCACATATCGACTACAGGTACACGAATACCATCCACACATTGGGTACAAGTACACAAGTATCACCCACACATCGGGTGCAAGTACACAAGCATCACCCACACAAAGGGTACAAGTACACTAGTATCACCCACACAAAGGGTACAAGTACACAAGTATCACCCACACATCGGGTGCAAGTATACGAGTACCACCTACACACCGAGTACAGGTACGCGAGTACCATTCACACATCGGGTACAGGTACGCGAGTACCACCCATACATCAGGTACAAGTACACAAGTATCACCTACACACCGAGAACAGGTATACGAGTACCACCCACACATCGAGTAAAGGAACACGAGTACCATCCACACATTGAGTACAGGTACACGAGTACCATCCACACATCAAGTACAGTTACACAAGTACCACCAAAATCTCGAAGACACATGCACGAGCACCACCCACACATCGAGAACATGTACACGAGTACCACCCACACATCGAGAACATGTACGCGCGTACCACCAACATATCGAGTACATGTTCAGGAGTACCACCCACATATCGAGTACATGTACAGAAGTACCACCCACATATCGAGTACATGTACAGGAGTACCACCCACATATCGAGTATATGTACAGGAGTACCACCCACATATCGAGTACATGTACAGGAGTACCACCCACAAATCGAGTACATGTACTGGAGTACCACCCACATATCGAGTACATGTACAGGAGTACCACCCACATATCGAGTACATGTACAGGAGTATCACCCACATATCGAGTACATGTACAGGAGTACCACCCACATATCGAGTACATGTACAGGAGTATCACCCACATATCGGGTACATGTACAGGAGTACCACCCACATTTCGAGTACATGTACAGGAGTATCACCCACATATCGAGTACATGTACAGGAGTACCACCTACATATCAGGTACAGGTACACGAGTACCACCTACATATCATGTACAATCACAGAAACATAAAGGACAAACGAAAAGCCAATAATTTCTCTGACTGTTTTCATCACATCTAAATGAACTTGTTTATCTCAGCGTGCAAGAAAACAAAACATTAACAACACGTGCTTATTTATACTGTCACATAATCTACTTGATAAAATATGGGAGAGTGAAGAAATACCGAAAGATTGAAAAGAAGGTTATATTATCAAACTACCAAAGAAAGGAAGTTTACAGGAGTGTACAAATTATAGGGGAATTATGCTACTATCAGTGCCAGGAAAAATATTAAGCAGAATCATTCTGGAGACTAAAAGAGGTCGTAGAGAAACATTTGAGAGATGAACAAGCGGTTTTTTCGGAAAAACAGATCACGGGCTGATCAAATAACTACCTTACGTATAATATTTCAACAAAGTTTAGAACTACAGTCCCGACTTTATATCGGATTCATAGATTACGAAAAGGCATTTGATAGTTTAGACAGAGGAATGCTTTGGAAGTTGCTGAGTAATTACGGAATTCCCATAAAGTTTATTAACCTGATAAGAACAATGTATGAAGGAATGAAATGTAGTGTTGTGCATGAAGAACAGCTTACAGAAGCATTTGAAATGAGAACAAGAGTAAGGCAGGGATGCCTTCTAGCTCCATCTCTCTTTCTACTGATCATAGATTACATTATGAAAATAACTCAAAACAATAGAAATGGGATCCAGTGGTCACTGATCAAGCAACTTGATGATTTAGACTTTGCTGATGACATAGCTCTCCTATCACACAGCCATCAACAGATGCAGGATAAAATGAGCATACTTGATGAGAGATCACAATAACTGGGACTGAAAATACAATTTTCAATCAGAAAATTTGCACCAGGAAGCATATGGAAATGTAAAGAAATGAGGTTAAATGTTAAAGTCAAAATGTTCAACTCTAACGGAAAGTCAGTCCTATTATATGTCTGTGAAACATGGAGAACAACACAAATGACAATCATGAATATACAAACCTTCATTAATAGATGCTTACGCAAAATAAAAGGATAGTAATGCAGGAAAAAATCACTAACATAGAATTATGGAAATGTATCAGTCAAATAAACATGACAAGCAAAAAATATGGACTAGATATGAATATCAAAAAGACTAAAACTATGATCATAAACAAAGAAAATTATCAAGACCTACAAAAATATATAAAAGTTGAAGGAATAGACGTGGAGACAGTTCAGAGCTACAACTACATGGGACATACTATAACCAGTGATGGAAAATGTACAACTGAAATAAACAAAAGAATAGGAATGGCAAAAAGTAATTTTAATGTCATGAAGAACATACTAACATCAAAACAAATAACACCAGGGCTAAAACTAAGAATAGCAAAATGTTACATCTTCTCAATATTCCAATATGGTGCAGAAACATGGACATTAGACAAGAAAACAAAACATACTAAAGGGAGGTCAAAAAGTAATGCACACCAATTTTTTTCTCGGCTAATAATAAAGATAGGAATATGAAATTTTGCACATTTGGAATATGACATGTTCCAATTATGTGCACCAAATTGCACAGCATTCTGAAAAATATTACGCAATCTATGAACCGTTAAAATGGAGCTTGTCAACAATGTCCGTTACAAACAGCGAATTGTCATAGAATTTCTGGTTGCGGAAAAAGAAACTGTGGCAAACATTCATAAACGACTGTGTGCAGTGTACAAATGCTCTGCAGTCGATAGGAGCACAGTTAGTCGCTGGGTTCAGAGAATTAAAGCTGCAGAAAGTGTACGAGTGAAGCTGCATGATTTACCGCGTTCTGGACGTGTTGCCTCGGCTACCAGCACAGACATGTTAAACCGGGCTGATGCCATTATTCGTAAGGATAGGCGTATCACTAGTCAGCAATTGGCATTGCAGCTTACAGTCATCAAGGGAAGTGCAATCGCAATTTTTAAAACTCTCGGATATTCAAAGATTTGCGCTCGATGGGTTCCTCGGTGTCTAACAAATGATCACAGAGTTCAAAGGAAAACATTCTGTTCTGAATTGTTGGAGCGTTTCGGTGTTGAAGGAGAAATGCTTTTGTCAAAAATTGTTACCGGTGACGAAACGTGGACACATTATTATGAGCCTGAAACAAAAATGCAGTCAATGGAATGGCATCATCCGCAGTCACCAAAAAGAAAAAAATTCAAAACATCTCCATCAGCCGGAAAGGTGATGATCATTGTCTTCTGGGACATTGATGGTGTGATTCTTGTTGATGTAATGACAAGAGGTGAGACAATCAACTCGACAGCTTACATCAATACACTGACAAAACTCAAAAATCGGTTCCACAGAGTTCGGCCTAATAAGCCATCTGCAGATTTGTTGCTTCAACATGACAATGCACGCCCTCACACAAGTCTGGTAACACGGGAAGCAATCAACAAATTTGGTTGGACTGTACTGCCCCATCCTCCTTACAGCTCTGATCTGGCTCCCTCAGATTTCCATCTGTTTGGACCACTCAAAAAATTCCTGCGTGGGACACACTTTGACAATGATGAGGATGTGATTCGTGCAGTTAAAAAATGGCTACGCGAGCAGGACAAAACTTGGTACAAACGAAGCATTCATGACCTAGTTTCGCGTTGGCGTAAGGCAATACGCTTGGACGGAGATTATGTTGAAAAATAGGTAGTGTAAAGGGGATGTTCAGCTACAATCTGTGAAAATTTCACACATTTTGCTCGAATAGTTTCCGAGAAAAAAATTGGTGTGCATTACTTTTTGACCTCCCTACGCGAAATGTGGATATATAGCCTTCCATAACCATAACCATAACCTAACCGTGTTACCTCTATCTATCGCTGTTTCCATTATCTATCGCGAACTGTCCACCTATCTACACCTGATTTGTATTCCTGCGCCATCCAAAACTATATCGATCGTCATCTTGATAACTTCATTTTGCCACCCGATTAAGATTGCAAGGCTTGAACCGCACATTCTCTTTTGGTTTTCAATTCGAATTCTTCTTCTTAGGGAACTCAATTTGGTATCAGTGACATGCTCACGAATTGGGTTTCTAAGTGAAAGAGTTGCGTTACATCAGCTTCATTCTCTTGTCCATGCTTAACTCAAGGACATTATTTCAAACAGCTGCATGCAGTGGATAACTATGAATCGTTACACCTTTTTGTTTGTGTCAGAGCGGAATTATCTTATCTATCTATCTATTGACCTTCCGAGCCGTAGCTGGCCCATAGGGCATAGACCCAGATACTCTTTCTCTTATCTAAATTTTTATTCTAGCAGTTTTCAATCCTTCTAAAGATCTTTTATCAAATCTCGCCATTTGTCTCTGTTCTGTGCAAGCAGCTCTATCTCATTGAGGGAGCCGATTCCTGATAAATTATAATGTTACGGAAATCACCCGCCAGCCATTCAAGTAAACCAGTTTCAAACCCTCTCGTGTCAGTGCAACCACCCGGTGTGGGTTTTAAATATCCCCTGCGGTCCATCCAGCCTTAAACAATTTGGGACTCCGCGCACTACATAGGGTAAGGAACCTTGCCATGTCTAGTGGGTTCGTGTTGAAGGCAACACTAGTCGAGGGTCTCTTGTTAACAATGGGTTGGGCAACAGAAAAAAACTTGATGGTTTTGTTGGAGCATGGAATGTTGTGTTACAGGAGAATGTTGAGATCAATCATGGACAGCTAATAATAAAAACAGCAGAAAACTTGATGGTTTTGTTAAAGCATGGAATGTTGTGTTACAGGAGAATGTTGAGAACAATCATAGACAGCTAATAGAAACCTTTGAGGGTGTTCTAAAAGCGGTCAAATCAAAAACAGTATTAATAAGGGGTCACAGCAAAGAAATGCAAATAAATGCATAAAATGCGTAGCTGAGATAAAGTGGAATGTGAATGAGACATACACACATATTTTTATATGATTTGGTAGCTTTACGCAATTTCTGGACGACACAAATTTGAACGACGTTTCGGTGCAATAGGTCTTTTGTTCCAGCAGGAACAAACAAGCAACACACAAATATGTAAGTATAACACACAAATATGTAAGTATAAAGTACAAATTACAAATATGTAAGTATAAAGTACAAATTACAAATATGTAAGTATAAAGTACAAATTACAAATATGTAAGTATAAAGTACAAATTACAAATATGTAAGTATAAAGTACAAATTACAAATATGTAAGTATAAAGTACAAATTACAAATATGTAAGTATAAAGTACAAATTACAAATATGTAAGTATAAAGTACAAATTACAAATATGTAAGTATAAAGTCGCCCGTGCGCTGCTAGGGCCTGAAAGGGGAGTAAAGAATAGCAGCGCTGTACCCTACCAGGCATGTTCGTAAGAGGCGAGAAAGGAGGGTTGGGCATGGGACTGGCTATCCCATACTGTAAAAAATTAAGCCGAAAAAACTTCACAAACATGAACAAGTCAAAGAAAGATAAAGTTAATCCGTCAACCAGGAAAGAGAAGGGCTCTCTGTCTAAGAGACGTATGACGCAATCCGGAGAAAGCCGTAAGGAGTCCGGGTTGCCGACTTACCCTTTGTCTACCAGGAAATCCTCCAGAATTGGTATTACACAACAGGCCCTTTTTTGGAATCCACAGGGAAAAAGACAAAGTGGAAGACCAAGGAATTCTTGGAGAAGACAGATCGAAGCAGAGATGAAGATGATGGGGAAGACATGGAATGATCTTAAAAGAATAGCAAAAAAACAGAACGACTTCGAAAGTGTTTGTTGAAGACCTATGCTCCACTGGGAGCTAAAAGGTAGAAGAAGAAGTATAAAGTACAATTAACAAATATGTAAGTACAAAGTACAAATTACAAATATGTAAGTAAACAGAGTACTACTTTGCACATCAGCAGGAGGTGTCAATCATAATTTTTAAGGCCATTTTATAAGAAGGGAATAACTAGACTATGTAGTGACAACATAAAAAAATGAAGGGAAGAAGAGATAAGGAAATTCAGAGTAAAATGATTCAAGACAGGAGAATGGTTTGCCTGCGTTCGCCCGATAACTAAAGGAGTATACCTCTTCATCATCCGTCCTTAAAAGGACGTTAAGTGGGCGTGTCTGCGTTGTGTTGTGGTTTACAGTATAACTGTGATATTTGCGTCTTTCGGCCCAACACATCCGACTTCAGCATGACATTTTTGAGTGCCGGGTTGTCTTCCCTCTTCGATCCCTACTCGCTTGGCCAGACTAGAAAGATTAACCTGTTACTAGAGGCACCACGGAGAGGTGGAGCAGGGTCTGGATGGTTCTGATTCACCGATCCTGGAGCAAGCCATCAGCTCTGGGTCGCTGACAACTTCCAGCTCTGGTGCTGGGAGGCGCGCCTTAGCCTCCGGAGAATGGTTTGTGAAGATATCAGCAATAGAATTGATAAACGGCCACATGGTATAGAAAGATATGAAGAGACATGATCACCTACCCACCAGGAAAGACAATTATGATGATAGTAGTAGGAGGCGCACGTTATGATCGGACTTGTTTAGTTGACCAAAGAGTAGGGTATACCCTACGAAGTCCAGTACCCTTCAAGTACAAGAGTTATATAGAGACTGCGCCAAGCTGCGCCAAGCTGCACCAAGCTGCGCCAAGCCAGAGTGATGTCATGATATATATGTATAGTCCATGAATAGGGGTTGTATAGTGCATGAAGGGGTGAGTCATGTATTGGACATCAGTTTTTCCCGCCAAAGTGACTTCCAATAGGAGCTAGTGTGTGTGTGTGTTGTCCGGCTATAGACCACGCCCACTCCGGAAGTGAAACTACCATATTAGGGAGTAGTGATACGTTAGTTATTTCATAGTTATGGTGAGTATATATACATATAATAGTAATAAGTTAATAGTTATTATATCCAAGGGACCGTAAGGGACCGTAATTAAGATAGATACGGACCATAATCAGTGATATTTAATCAGGTAATTCACGCTGACGACATGAAAGAACGATAGTCTCCTACCGGGTCACATAATGACCCAATCAATAAACCGCTCCCGTGAGAGTAAAGATTTCTTTTTCCCAAGCGGTCTCGCTGCGTCGCTATGCTGACTGGAATTATCGAATTTATAACATAGGTGTAAGAAATATATTAAGATCAAGCTAAGTCCACTAATAGAGGAGATCGAGAGTGCACCCCAACGTTCATAGCAGAAAAGATAGGTGTAGTACATGTCAGCTGCCTCACAGAGCATGTATATTTGGGAACAGAGCCCCCCCAAAAAAAGCCTGTGTGCGTGTTCATGTGTGTGTATGTGCATATTACTCAGAGAGTAAACAAAAGGACCAGTCTTCGGATAGCTTCGCTGACTGATACAAAATGTAATGTTTATTGATGGAGAGGTACCTGTGTTCGTGTGTGGGTCGTAGAACAAGCGGATGAATAGCAGGGTTTGATGGAGAGGTGATTGTGTGTTTGTGTGATTCAGTATACAAATAGCTGTATAAATAAATATTGAAGTGATAAGTAGAGCGATCAATCGCTCACCCAATATGTACATACACATTCGTTACAGCACTATAAAGTGGTTATCAATATCAACACACCGTAAGCAATAAGAACCACTAAAAGAATCGACCCCAAAACGCGAACTCCACAAACATCTGTACCTATATGATAGTCGTAACTTACCGTTAATGTTATTAATAAAGGTGACGCATACGTGATGTATAACTAAGAGGTCTGCCCTATAGCGGTAGTAAGATGAATATTATAGATAATCATAGTTGACCGACGGTATTTTAATAACGGTGCATAGAAGCAATGTCGGCTGTCTTAGGTCGATATTTGCATGAATGTGCCATGCATCGCTCACGTGTAACATAGTTCCCACTACAGGGTTTACTAAATACGCTAACAAAGGTAAAATGACCGACCTTTCGTATGGTCTACACCGTAACACCCCTACATCTTATACAGTCTGTCATGGTAATGTGATAGAAGAAGAAACTGATGTTTAGGGGTAAGTCCCAAACATTTTTTTTGTATTTTCATCATCTAAATAATCGTTTTTAAACCCGGAATTATTATCAGATAGAACGACACATGATAGTGATGGTTAGCTTATTTTTTATTCACATATAGTCGAGTTTGGACTCGTTGTAAAGATACTTTTAAGAGTAGTTATATGTTTAATGTTTAGTTCCTTTAAAAAAAAAAAACAATAAAGCTACTATACTTGTAACTAATCCTGTTTAACATTAAAATAAATACCCCATATTAACAGTATCCAATAGAGCACCCCAGAATGAATCTGTACCAGTACGCTCCATTGACCGAAAGAAGGCTATTGTTCCCCACGCGTCCCGGGGATAATTGATATAATTGCACTCTCGCGAGTGGCGTGTGGCATTGTATAGCACTTGAGGGTTTATTGTGCGTGCACTAAAAAGGTGAACTTTAACACATAGGCGCGTTACTAAATAAACAAGTAATTTACTACTAATAAAAAAAAAATATATATATATATATATATAATATACGTTATTTATTCTTAAATACTTCATCTCGAGACACGCAAATAGATACCAAACAAGATATAGTTTTTAGTATAACAAGTTATTTTCTTTCATCAATGTGCCGGCTTCGTAACTAAGGTATATTTCTGTCTCGCTCTCTCTCTCTCTCTCTCTGTCTGTTTGTGAGTGTATGTATGTGTGTGTGTATGTATGTATAGCTGTATGTTTATAGATTATTCACTCTAGTTCGCTGTTTGTCTAAACCTATGTTATTAGTATAGGATACAAGTCAACAGACTAATAGAACGAATATCTTAATACCTTTTACAGCTCGTTGATTAATGACAACGCTGAAAGACACAAAAAAAAACAAGGCGACCCGGTTAGTTTAGTCATATTTAGACGTAATCTATATCAAAATATGCGTATTTTAAACCAGTTTTATACTAAAGCAGTTATTTTATAAATAACATTACAGTGTAAACGTTCAGCCGAGTACATATTTTTGTCTTCTTATATATATATATATATATATATAAGGCGAACTAAAAATCCTAAAAAGCTACTTACATAGTCATTATAGTTAGACACACCGAGCAGGAATTTAGATTCAATGTCCAAAAAGTTAGACCAAATCGCAAAATGTTAGCACCAGAACACAACAAGTTAGGCTCATAAGCAAAAAGTCGAGCTGAAAACCTTACAAACCTACTCATATAGGCGTAATAGTTAGACACAATGAACAGGAAGTAATAGCAAAAATCCCAAAAGTTACGCCTAAGCGCAAAAAATGTTACCCCAGAACACAAAATATAGGCTCGTATTAAAAAAGTCGACCTAAAAAGCTTAAAATTCTACACACATAGTCATAATAGTTACATACACCGAGCAGGAATATAGATTCAATGTTCAAAAAGTTAGACCAAATCGCAAAATTTTATCACCAGAACACAAAATTTAGGCTCATAAGCAAAAATCCGAATCGAAAAACATACAAACCTACTTATATTGGCATAATAGTTAGACACAACGAGCAGGAAGGTATATCCAAAAGCCCAAAAGTTACGCCAAATCGCAAAAAATGTTACCCCTAGAACACAAAAATATAGGTTCGTATTAAAAAAGTCGACCTAAAAAGCCTAAAAATCTACGCACATAGTCATAATAGTTAGACACAACGAGTAGAAAGTTATAGTCAAGGTCCAAAAAGTTAGGCAAAATCGCAAAATGTTACCACCAAAACACACAAAAAAATTTAGGCTCATAAGCAAAGAGTCGATCTCAAACCCTAAAAGCTACCCCCATACTCATACTAGTTAGACGCATCGAACAGATAGTTATATCCAAAGTCCCAAAAGTTACGCCAAAGCGCAAAATATTTACCCTCAGAACACAAAAAATGTAGTCTCATATTCAAAAAGGCGAAGTAAAAAGCTACTCACATAGTCATAATAGTTAGACACAACGACCAGGAATTTAGATTCAATGGCCAAAAAGTTAGAACAAATCGCAAAATTTTAGCACCAGAACACACAAATTTAGGCTCATAACCAAAAAGTCGATCTGAAAACCCTACAAATCTACTCCCATACTTATACTAGTTAGACGTGTCGAACAGATAGTTATATCCGAAGTCCAAAATGTTGGGCCAAATCGCTAACATTTTACCACTAGAACACAAAAAATGTAGACGCATATTCAAAAAGTCGACCTAAAAACCCTAAAATGCTACTCATATAGTTATAATTGTAAGACACAAAGAGCAGGAAGTTATATCCAAAGTCTCAAAAGTTACGCCAAAGCACAAAAATGTTACCCCCAGAACACAAAAATGTAGGTTCGTATTAAAAAAGTCGACCTAAAAGCCCTAAAAATCTACGCACATAGTCATAATAGTTACACACAACGAGTAGAAAGTTATAGTCAAAGTCCAAAAAGTTAGGCCAAATCGCAAAATGTTAGCACCAAAACAGAAAAAATTTAGGCGCATAAGCATAAAGTCGATCTGAAAACCCTACAAAGCTACTCCCATACTCATACTAGTTAGACACAACGAGTAGAAAGTTATAGTCAAGGTCCAAAAAGTTAGGCCAAAGCGCAAAATTTTAGCACCAAAACACACACAAAAATTAGGCTCATAACTATAAAGTCGATCTGAAAACCATACAAAGTTACTCCCATACTCATACTAGTTAGACACAACGAGTAGAAAGTTATATCCAAAGTCACAAAAGTTAGACCATATCGCAAAATTTTAGCACCATAACAAATAAAATTTAGGCTCGTATTAAAAAAGTAGATCTGAAAATCCTAAAAAACTACTCATATAGTCATAATAGTTAGAAACAAGAGTAGGAAGTTATATCCAAAGTCCCAAAAGTTACACCAAATTGCAAAATGTTAGCACCAAAACAGAAAAAAATTTAGGCGCATAAGCATAAAGTCGAGCTGAAAACCCTACAAAGCTACTCCCATACTCATACTAGTTAGGCACAACGAGTAGAAAGTTATAGTCAAGGTCCAAAAAGTTAGGCCAAAACACAAAATTTTAGCACCAAAACACAACAAATTTAGACTCATAAGCAAAGAGTCGATCTCAAACCCTACAAAGCTACTCCTAAACTCATACTAGTTAGACGCATCGAACAGATAGTTATATCCAAAGTCCCAAAGGTTACGCCAAATCGCAAAAATTTTACCCTCATAACACAAGAATGTAGGCTCGTATTAAAAAAGTCGACATAAAAAGCCTAAAGATCGACGCACATAGTCATAATAGTTAGACACAGCGACCAGGAATTTAGATTCAATGTCCCAAAAGTTAGAACAAATCGCAAAATCTTAGCACCAGAATACACAAATTTAGACTCATAAGTAAAAAGTCGATCTGAAAACCCTACAAATCTACTCCCAAACTCATACTAGTTAGAAACATCGAAAAGATAGTTATATCCAAAGACCAAAAAGTTAGGCCAAGGCGCAAACATTGTACCACCAGAACACAAAAAATGTAGGCGCATATTCAAAAAGTCGACCTAAAAACCCTACAAACCTACTCATATTGGCATAATAGTTAGACACAACGAGCAGGAAGGTATATCCAAAATCCCAAAACTTACGCCAAATAGCAAAATTTTAGCACTAGAACACAAGAATGTAGGCTCGTATTAAAAAAGTCGACATAAAAAGCCTAAAGATCGACGCACATAGTCATAATAGTTAGACACAGCGAGTAGAAAGTTATAGTCAATGTCCCAAAAGTTAGAACAAATCGCAAAATCTTAGCACCAGAATACACAAATTTAGACTCATAAGTAAAAAGTCGATCTGAAAACCCTACAAATCTACTCCCAAACTCATACTAGTTAGAAACATCGAAAAGATAGTTATATCCAAAGACCAAAAAGTTAGGCCAAGGCGCAAACATTGTACCACCAGAACACAAAAAATGTAGGCGCATATTCAAAAAGTCGATCTGAAAATCCTAAAAAGCTACTCATATAGTCATAATAGTTAGACACAAAGAGTAGGAAGTTATATCCAAAGTCCCAAAAGTTACACCAAATCGCAAAAATGTTACCCCCAGAACACAAAAATGTAGGCTCGTATTAAAAAAGTCGACCTAAAAAGCTTAAAAATCTACCCACATAGTCATAATAGTTAGACACAACGAGTAAAAAGTTATAGTCAAGGTCCAAAAGGTTAGCCACGCTATGTTGAATCATATTCAGGGCGCGTAGACATTACCCTGTTCAATAGACCCACTACTAACTGGATAGTGGAGAACTTTCCCACCCCAAGATTTTATTTATTTCACCTACATGGCTTCTCGGTTGTCTGTCCTTTGTTAAAGTGACAAAGATATTGAAATCCAAAGAGGTTAGGATAAGTACAAGAATAAAAATTTCCAACACGCTTGTTAAGTCAGTCCCATAAAACTCGGCCTCTGCTATTTCAAAACTAACCTGAAAGTTGTCCTCTACTATTTCAAAAGTTGTCCTTCTCAATTCAAAAGTTGTCTTTGTCAAATCAAAAGTTGTCCTCTACTATTTCAAAAATTGTCCTATACTATTTCAAAAGTTGTCCTTTCCAATTCAAAAGTCGACCTTTACTATTTCAAAAGTTGTCCTTCTCGATTCAAAAGTTGTCTTTGTCAAAGCAAAAGTTGTCCTCTACTATTTCAAAAGTTGTCCTCTGCTATTTCAAAAGTTGTCCTCTACTATTTCAAAAGTTGTCCGCTACTATTTCAAAAGTTGTCCTCGGCTAAACCAAACACATCATCTAACAACTTCAACTAGTACTACTACTACTACTACAACTTCTACAACAACTGCGTCTACAACTTCCACAACCAACTACTACTACAACTATTACAACTTCCACAACCAACTACTACTACACCTACTACGGCTACAACAACAACTACTGCTACTACAAAAAGCGTACACCAAACGAACGCCAGGGCTTTTTAAACTGGGTAGAATTGGATGGAAGGAAAAGAAAACAAACGAGGATGTCTTAAAACAAGACAAATGAAATTTTTGGAGCATGTTAATAGGTGCTGTCTTGTTTTAAGACATCCTCGTTTGTTTTCTTTTCCTTCCATCCAATTCTACCCAGTTTAAAAAGCCCTGGCGTTCGTTTGGTGTACGCTTTTTGTAGTAGCAGTAGTTGTTGTTGTAGCCGTAGTAGGTGTAGTAGTAGTTGGTTGTGGAAGTTGTAATAGTTGTAGTAGTAGTTGGTTGTGGAAGTTGTAGACGCAGTTGTTGTAGAAGTTGTAGTAGTAGTAGTAGTACTAGTTGAAGTTGTTAGATGATGTGTTTGGTTTAGCCGAGGACAACTTTTGAAATAGTAGCGGACAACTTTTGAAAAGTAGAAATAGCAGGACAACTTTTGAAATAGCAGAGGACAACTTTTGAAATAGTAGAGGACAACTTTTGCTTTGACAAAGACAACTTTTGAATCGAGAAGGACAACTTTTGAAATAGTAAAGGTCGACTTTTGAATTGGAAAGGACAACTTTTGAAATAGTATAGGACAATTTTTGAAATAGTAGAGGACAACTTTTGATTTGACAAAGACAACTTTTGAATTGAGAAGGACAACTTTTGAAATAGTAGAGGACAACTTTCAGGTTAGTTTTGAAATAGCAGAGGCCGAGTTTTATGGGACTGACTTAACAAGCGTGTTGGAAATTTTTGTTCTTGTACTTATCCTAACCTCTTTGGATTTCAATATCTTTGTCACTTTAACAAAGGACAGACAACCGAGAAGCCATGTAGGTGAAATAAATAAAATCTTGGGGTGGGAAAGTTCTCCACTATCCAGTTAGTAGTGGGTCTATTGAACAGGGTAATGTCTACGCGCCCTGAATATGATTCAACATAGCGTGGCTAACCTTTTGGACCTTGACTATAACTTTTTACTCGTTGTGTCTAACTATTATGACTATGTGGGTAGATTTTTAAGCTTTTTAGGTCGACTTTTTTAATACGAGCCTACATTTTTGTGTTCTGGGGGTAACATTTTTGCGATTTGGTGTAACTTTTGGGACTTTGGATATAACTTCCTACTCTTTGTGTCTAACTATTATGACTATATGAGTAGCTTTTTAGGATTTTCAGATCGACTTTTTGAATATGCGCCTACATTTTTTGTGTTCTGGTGGTACAATGTTTGCGCCTTGGCCTAACTTTTTGGTCTTTGGATATAACTATCTTTTCGATGTTTCTAACTAGTATGAGTTTGGGAGTAGATTTGTAGGGTTTTCAGATCGACTTTTTACTTATGAGTCTAAATTTGTGTATTCTGGTGCTAAGATTTTGCGATTTGTTCTAACTTTTGGGACATTGAATCTAAATTCCTGGTCGCTGTGTCTAACTATTATGACTATGTGCGTCGATCTTTAGGCTTTTTATGTCGACTTTTTTAATACGAGCCTACATTCTTGTGTTATGAGGGTAAAATTTTTGCGATTTGGCGTAACCATTGGGACTTTGGATATAACTTCCTACTCTTTGTGTCTAACTATTATGACTATATGAGTAGCTTTTTAGGATTTTCAGATCGACTTTTTGAATATGCGCCTACATTTTTTGTGTTCTGGTGGTACAATGTTTGCGCCTTGGCCTAACTTTTTGGTCTTTGGATATAACTATCTTTTCGATGTTTCTAACTAGTATGAGTTTGGGAGTAGATTTGTAGGGTTTTCAGATCGACTTTTTACTTATGAGTCTAAATTTGTGTATTCTGGTGCTAAGATTTTGCGATTTGTTCTAACTTTTGGGACATTGACTATAACTTTCTACTCGCTGTGTCTAACTAGTATGACTATGTGCGTCGATCTTTAGGCTTTTTATGTCGACTTTTTTAATACGAGCCTACATTCTTGTGTTCTAGTGCTAAAATTTTGCTATTTGGCGTAAGTTTTGGGATTTTGGATATACCTTCCTGCTCGTTGTGTCTAACTATTATGCCAATATGAGTAGGTTTGTAGGGTTTTTAGGTCGACTTTTTGAATATGCGCCTACATTTTTTGTGTTCTGGTGGTACAATGTTTGCGCCTTGGCCTAACTTTTTGGTCTTTGGATATAACTATCTTTTCGATGTTTCTAACTAGTATGAGTTTGGGAGTAGATTTGTAGGGTTTTCAGATCGACTTTTTACTTATGAGTCTAAATTTGTGTATTCTGGTGCTAAGATTTTGCGATTTGTTCTAACTTTTGGGACATTGAATCTAAATTCCTGGTCGCTGTGTCTAACTATTATGACTATGTGCGTCGATCTTTAGGCTTTTTATGTCGACTTTTTTAATACGAGCCTACATTCTTGTGTTATGAGGGTAAAATTTTTGCGATTTGGCGTAACCTTTGGGACTTTGGATATAACTATCTGTTCGATGCGTCTAACTAGTATGAGTTTAGGAGTAGCTTTGTAGGGTTTGAGATCGACTCTTTGCTTATGAGTCTAAATTTGTTGTGTTTTGGTGCTAAAATTTTGTGTTTTGGCCTAACTTTTTGGACCTTGACTATAACTTTCTACTCGTTGTGCCTAACTAGTATGAGTATGGGAGTAGCTTTGTAGGGTTTTCAGCTCGACTTTATGCTTATGCGCCTAAATTTTTTTCTGTTTTGGTGCTAACATTTTGCAATTTGGTGTAACTTTTGGGACTTTGGATATAACTTCCTACTCTTGTTTCTAACTATTATGACTATATGAGTAGTTTTTTAGGATTTTCAGATCTACTTTTTTAATACGAGCCTAAATTTTATTTGTTATGGTGCTAAAATTTTGCGATATGGTCTAACTTTTGTGACTTTGGATATAACTTTCTACTCGTTGTGTCTAACTAGTATGAGTATGGGAGTAACTTTGTATGGTTTTCAGATCGACTTTATAGTTATGAGCCTAATTTTTGTGTGTGTTTTGGTGCTAAAATTTTGCGCTTTGGCCTAACTTTTTGGACCTTGACTATAACTTTCTACTCGTTGTGTCTAACTAGTATGAGTATGGGAGTAGCTTTGTAGGGTTTTCAGATCGACTTTATGCTTATGCGCCTAAATTTTTTCTGTTTTGGTGCTAACATTTTGCGATTTGGCCTAACTTTTTGGACTTTGACTATAACTTTCTACTCGTTGTGTGTAACTATTATGACTATGTGCGTAGATTTTTAGGGCTTTTAGGTCGACTTTTTTAATACGAACCTACATTTTTGTGTTCTGGGGGTAACATTTTTGTGCTTTGGCGTAACTTTTGAGACTTTGGATATAACTTCCTGCTCTTTGTGTCTTACAATTATAACTATATGAGTAGCATTTTAGGGTTTTTAGGTCGACTTTTTGAATATGCGTCTACATTTTTTGTGTTCTTGTGGTAAAATGTTAGCGATTTGGCCCAACATTTTGGACTTCGGATATAACTATCTGTTCGACACGTCTAACTAGTATAAGTATGGGAGTAGATTTGTAGGGTTTTCAGATCGACTTTTTGGTTATGAGCCTAAATTTGTGTGTTCTGGTGCTAAAATTTTGCGATTTGTTCTAACTTTTTGGCCATTGAATCTAAATTCCTGGTCGTTGTGTCTAACTATTATGACTATGTGAGTAGCTTTTTACTTCGCCTTTTTGAATATGAGACTACATTTTTTGTGTTCTGAGGGTAAATATTTTGCGCTTTGGCGTAACTTTTGGGACTTTGGATATAACTATCTGTTCGATGCGTCTAACTAGTATGAGTATGGGGGTAGCTTTTAGGGTTTGAGATCGACTCTCTGTTTATGAGCCTAAATTTTTTTTTGTGTTTTGGTGGTAACATTTTGCGATTTTGCCTAACTTTTTGGACCTTGACTATAACTTTCTACTCGTTGTGTCTAACTAATATGACTATGTGCGTAGATTTTTAGGCTTTTTAGGTCGACTTTTTTAATACGAACCTATATTTTTGTGTTCTAGGGGTAACCTTTTTTGCGATTTGGCGTAACTTTTGGGCTTTTGGATATACCTTCCTGCTCGTTGTGTCTAACTATTATGCCAATATAAGTAGGTTTGTATGTTTTTCGATTCGGATTTTTGCTTATGAGCCTAAATTTTGTGTTCTGGTGATAAAATTTTGCGATTTGGTCTAACTTTTTGAACATTGAATCTATATTCCTGCTCGGTGTATCTAACTATTATGACTATGTGTGTAGAATTTTAAGCTTTTATGTCGACTTTTTTAATACGAGCCTATATTTTGTGTTCTGGGGTAACATTTTTTGCGCTTAGGCGTAACTTTTGGGATTTTTGCTATTACTTCCTGTTCATTGTGTCTAACTATTACGCCTATATGAGTAGGTTTGTAAGGTTTTCAGCTCGACTTTTTGCTTATGAGCCTAACTTGTTGTGTTCTGGTGCTAACATTTTGCGATTTGGTCTAACTTTTTGGACATTGAATCTAAATTCCTGCTCGGTGTGTCTAACTATAATGACTATGTAAGTAGCTTTTTAGGATTTTTAGTTCGCCTTATATATATATATATATATATAAGAAGACAAAAATATGTACTCGGCTGAACGTTTACACTGTAATGTTATTTATAAAATAACTGCTTTAGTATAAAACTGGTTTAAAATACGCATATTTTGATATAGATTACGTCTAAATATGACTAAACTAACCGGGTCGCCTTGTTTTTTTTTTGTGTCTTTCAGCGTTGTCATTAATCATCGAGCTGTAAAAGGTATTAAGATATTCGTTCTATTAGTCTGTTGACTTGTATCCTATACTAATAACATAGGTTTAGACAAACAGCGAACTAGAGTGAATAATCTATAAACATACAGCTATACATACATACACACACACATACATACACTCACAAACAGACAGAGAGAGAGAGAGAGCGAGACAGAAATATACCTTAGTTACGAAGCCGGCACATTGATGAAAGAAAATAAATTGTTATACTAAAAACTATATCTTGTTTGGTATCTATTTGCGTGTCTCGAGATGAAGGATTTAAGAATAAATAACGTATATTATATATATATATATATATTTTTTTTATTAGTAGTAAATTACTTGTTTATTTAGTAACGCGCCTATGTGTTAAAGTTCACCTTTTTAGTGCACGCACAATAAACCCTCAAGTGCTATACAATGCCACACGCCACTCGCGAGAGAGCAATTATATCAATTATCCCCGGGACGCGTGGGGAACAATAGCCTTCTTTCGGTCAATGGAGCGTACTGGTACAGATTCATTCTGGGGTGCTCTATTGGATACTGTTAATATGGGGTATTTATTTTAATGTTAAACAGGATTAGTTACAAGTATAGTAGCTTTATTGTTTTTTTTTTAAAGGAACTAAACATTAAACATATAACTACTCTTAAAAGTATCTTTACAACGAGTCCAAACTCGACTATATGTGAATAAAAAATAAGCTAACCATCACTATCATGTGTCGTTCTATCTGATAATAATTCCGGGTTTAAAAACGATTATTTAGATGATGAAAATACAAAAAAAATGTTTGGGACTTACCCCTAAACATCAGTTTCTTCTTCTATCACATTACCATGACAGACTGTATAAGATGTAGGGGTGTTACGGTGTAGACCATACGAAAGGTCGGTCATTTTACCTTTGTTAGCGTATTTAGTAAACCCTGTAGTGGGAACTATGTTACACGTGAGCGATGCATGGCACATTCATGCAAATATCGACCTAAGACAGCCGACATTGCTTCTATGCACCGTTATTAAAATACCGTCGGTCAACTATGATTATCTATAATATTCATCTTACTACCGCTATAGGGCAGACCTCTTAGTTATACATCAAGTATGCGTCACCTTTATTAATAACATTAACGGTAAGTTACGACTATCATATAGGTACAGATGTTTGTGGAGTTCGCGTTTTGGGGTCGATTCTTTTAGTGGTTCTTATTGCTTACGGTGTGTTGATATTGATAACCACTTTATAGTGCTGTAACGAATGTGTATGTACATATTGGGTGAGCGATTGATCGCTCTACTTATCACTTCAATATTTATTTATACAGCTATTTGTATACTGAATCACACAAACACACAATCACCTCTCCATCAAACCCTGCTATTCATCCGCTTGTTCTACGACCCACACACGAACACAGGTACCTCTCCATCAATAAACATTACATTTTGTATCAGTCAGCGAAGCTATCCGAAGACTGGTCCTTTTGTTTACTCTCTGAGTAATATGCACATACACACACATGAACACGCACACAGGCTTTTTTTGGGGGGGCTCTGTTCCCAAATATACATGCTCTGTGAGGCAGCTGACATGTACTACACCTATCTTTTCTGCTATGAACGTTGGGGTGCACTCTCGATCTCCTCTATTAGTGGACTTAGCTTGATCTTAATATATTTCTTACACCTATGTTATAAATTCGATAATTCCAGTCAGCATAGCGACGCAGCGAGACCGCTTGGGAAAAAGAAATCTTTACTCTCACGGGAGCGGTTTATTGATTGGGTCATTATGTGACCCGGTAGGAGACTATCGTTCTTTCATGTCGTCAGCGTGAATTACCTGATTAAATATCACTGATTATGGTCCGTATCTATCTTAATTACGGTCCCTTACGGTCCCTTGGATATAATAACTATTAACTTATTACTATTATATGTATATATACTCACCATAACTATGAAATAACTAACGTATCACTACTCCCTAATATGGTAGTTTCACTTCCGGAGTGGGCGTGGTCTATAGCCGGACAACACACACACACACTAGCTCCTATTGGAAGTCACTTTGGCGGGAAAAACTGATGTCCAATACATGACTCACCCCTTCATGCACTATACAACCCCTATTCATGGACTATACATATATATCATGACATCACTCTGGCTTGGCGCAGCTTGGTGCAGCTTGGCGCAGCTTGGCGCAGTCTCTATATAACTCTTGTACTTGAAGGGTACTGGACTTCGTAGGGTATACCCTACTCTTTGGTCAACTAAACAAGTCCGATCATAACGTGCGCCTCCTACTACTGATGATACTGATGATGATGGTGGTGATGATGATGTTGGTTATGATGATGTTGGTTATGATGATGGTGTTGGTGATGATGTTGGTGATGATGATGTTGGTGATGATGGTGGTGGTGATGTTGATGTTGATGATGATGGTGTTGGTGATGATGTTGGTGATGATGATGATGGTGGTGAAGATGGTGGTGGTGATGATGATGGTGGTGATGATGATGTTGGTGATGATGATGTTGGCGATGATGATGTTGGTGATGATGATGGTGGTGATGATGATGTTGGCGATGATGATGTTGGTGATGATGATGGCGGTGATGATGATGATGGTGATGATGATGTTGGTGATGATGATGTTGGTGATGATGATGGTGGTGATGATGATGATGGTGATGATGATGGTGATGATGATGATGGTGATGATGATGGTGGTGATGATGATGATGGTGATGATGATGTTCTGTTCTGCTCTGTTCGCGGAATCAGTTTCATTGCAATCGGGAATGTCCTATAACCGTCCCATCATATGTTATCATAATCTTCAAGTACCGGGCCTGCTGGCGTAGGTGATCATGTCTCTCCACAAATTTCGTTCTCGAAAGTTATTTATCATTTCTGTCGTTGACCTTCTGCCAAGCCATTCTTTTAAGCTGTCTGGTATTTTTTCTCTTTGCTTTCCTCTATCTCTTCGTCCCTCAGTTTTCCCAGTTGTTACAATATATTCCAGTTGTTCTCTTCTCATTACATGGCCAAAAAATTATGATTGTTTCTTCCTAATATTGGAAATTAGCTCTCTTTTGGCTTTGACCTCTTTCAAAACGTTTTCTTTACTCTTCTTAGCTGTCCATAATCTATTATTGTGACGATTCATGATTGTACAAAGAAGTTACGACGGTGGTTTTCATCACCCGCCAAGAGAAAAGGCAACAGAAAACCATTGTTGTCTTCTTCATCATATGTTATAACTCATGATAAAGCGTTTTGGCAAATTCTATGATGATGATGATGATGATGATGATGATGATGATGATGATGATGATGATGATGATGATGATGATGATGATGATGATGATGCAAAATTCTATGACGTCCAGTCAAATTTCACATTTTTACTTGTTTACCTCTCTCGATGATTTTTTTGCGTCACTCACCGCCTGTTGAGCCACTCAGCGTGCCACTAGAAGTGGTTTCTATCCTTTGAACATTTTCACTTTCCTGCAGTCCGTTAATCTAGCCATTGCATGTATAGTAACAGTTTCTCCAAATGTACAACCAAACAAAGAGACAGCGAATTCCAGTGAACCATTACAGGTCATCTTCAAATCTCAGATCTAACCTGATCTCAGACCAGGAAACACAAATGACTGGCCAACATGGACAAACGCTGAACACAAATCACTTTCTCTCTTTCTCTTTTTTCTTCTTTCTCCTTCTCTCTCTATCTCTCTTTCTCTTTCTCTCTGTCTCTTTCTCTCGTTTCTCTCTCTATCTCTCTCTATCTCTGTTTCTCTCTCTTTCTTTCGCTTTGTCTCTCTCTGTTTCTCTCTCTGTTTCTCTCTCTTTCTCTCTCTCTCTTTCTCTTTATCATTGTCATTATCTTCTATCTATCTCTCGTTCTCTCTTTCTCTCTCTCTTTCTCTCTCTCTTTCTCTCTCTCTCTCTCTCTTTCTCTCCCTCCCTCTCTCTCTCTCTCTCTCTCTCTCTCTCCCTCTCCCTCTCTCCCTCTCCCTCTCTCTCCCTCCCTCTCTCTCTCTCCCTCTCTCTCTCTCTCTCTCTCTCTCTCTCTCTCTCTTCACTCCATCTTTTACATCTTCAAATTCTAGAGAGATACAAAGTTCTAGTTCTTGCCATTCAGGCAGTCTCAGCCATTGCCAACAATCTTCTATGTTTGTCAGTCCATCTTACTCATGGTCTACCACATGCTCTTCTTCCATCTCCACTTGTGATATATGTTTTATATGGTCCAGTCCCGTGACATCCATTCTAAATGAGCAAACCAACGTATTTGTTGTCTCTGTATGTAGTTCAGAAGTGACTCAATTTCAAATCTCCCTCTTACAATATATGAGGGCCTCGGTAGCCTAGTTGGGAAAACCACTCGATTAGGGGGCCTCGGTAGCCTAGTTAGGAAAACCACCAGATTGGGGACCTCGGTAGCCTAGTTAGGAAAACCACCCGATTGGGGGCCTCAGTAGCCTAGTTGTGAAAATCACTCGAGTGGACTGGACTGGACGTTCGGACAACCCGTGTTAGATTCCCGCTGGGAGCAGTGTGAGTTGTACTCGTAGTTGGGGAAAAAAAATACCTCCACGGTCGACCCAGCCGTTGACAGAAACGGGTACCTGGATATTACCCTTGGAAGGTGAGGAATGTCGCCTCTCATCGTGAGTTTCAATGCTTGAAGCGACACTATACAGAAATCTCCGAACGTTTATGGATAGGCGACCGAGCACATATGGGTGGAAACTCGCGTGCTAAGACGCCGGTTCAAGTCTCGTACTTTACCTTTACCTTTAGAACATTATTTCTTATTCTATGTCTTCTTTATCAAGACCATCAAGGAATTCTTCTGAGACGTACTCTAGGCGTTGAACAAGACGGACACATATAAGAGAGCGTACGTAAGCATCTAAAAATGTGTACAGTTTTGACAAGAGAAAAGAAATAGTCACATAATCTAGAGTGCAGTCAAGTTGAGTAAAAGGAGAAGACATTGTGATGTATATCTAGAGTATGGACTTCTTGTCAATATGGTGGACAGGCGACAGGAACCGTTGAGGCTCTGTCTGAAAAGTGTTCCTTGTTGCAGTTTCCTCATATTCCAAGTCCGGCTTGATACCGGAGCTACTGAGTTTAGTGCATTGTGCACACCGTGAGCTGTGTTTTTCATCCGGATTGTGTTTTGATATTCCGATCGCCTACAATGAATGTTGATATCGGATGACAAAGGACAGTTCAGCTGCGTTCACTTTTGGTGCCGCTACGCCTTATGCCTTTTGACGTATGATGTAGCTGCTATGATGGGGATTGCAGCTTTTCTTTGTCTCAGCTTTTCTTTCTTTTGGATCTTTCAATGAGATGAGTTTTAATTCGGATGATTCCACTTGCACTGGCGGTTGAGAAATTATGGATTTTAATTCGTTTAAAGTGATACCGGGGGCTTCGACTAACTGCATTTACAATCTGTCTCTTCCGGTCACTCCAAACACTTTTCTCAAACATCTCTTCTCTTGTTTGGGTGGTTAACCTCCTGCCGACGCACGATCCGTTCAACCTATCTAGCTCTTTGCTACCAGCTTTACCGCAGCACTACAATTAGTTGCCTGTTTCCCCCTCAATTGATACCGCTGCTACTTTATCTTTGTTTAACGTCATCCATCTCTTTGTTCCTTAGTTAGACTTATCACCATAGCTCTTCGTTCCCTCATCCATTTAAGTTACCTCTCATCAATCTCCACTCTCCCTCTGTCCACCTCTCCTTAATTTCATCATCTGACATGTCTTCTTCTTCTTCTTCTTTCCTTCCTCATCTGCCTTTCAGGGGAGATATAATTTGCTGTCTTTTGCTCTTCTGTTCGCCTCTGCTGCTGTTATGTTTCCTAGTGCTTCTAATATTCCATCGATCCATCTTTTTCGTGGTCGACCCTTGGATCTGGTGTTCTCACAACGTTTGTTGAAGGCTCGTTATGTTGTGTTTTGTTCTTTCTGCCTTGTCACGTGGCCAAACCATTCTATCTGTTGTTTCCTTATATATTCTATGGCGGGGGCTATTCCTAGCTTTTTTCACAGTTCTTCATTTCTGATCTTATCTCTCAGACTGTTTCCTGTCATTCGTCTAACACATTTCATATCTGTAGAGGTTATTTTTCTTATTGTTCTTGCATCTAGGGTCCAGGTTTGGCATTGGTAGCACAACGTTGGGATGAAGATTGTATTGTATAGTGCTCGTTTTGCCTCCAGAGTTATTTCCTTGTTGGACAATAGTGGTGATAACTGTCCAATGATTTGACAAGCCTTGTTGCGTCTTGATTCTATCTCTGCTGTGAGAATTGTCGTTTGTCATTAGACTTCCTAGGTATTTGAATTCCTCTACTTGTTTTAGTTGTCTGCCTTCTACATCTGACATGTAGCTATAGATATCTGTACCTCACCGTTGTTTGTTGTCCCTGTCTTCTGAAGAAGGTCGCAGGCCGAAACGTCAGTATTTTATTGTATTCCTTTTTTGTAAAGCTGTCACCATACCTTGTAGAAGTGTACATCACACCCTAAAACTGGCTCTTTGCTACCAGCTTTACCGCAGCGCTGCAATTAGCTACCTGCTCCCTACTATTTCTCTCAAATTATTACGTGAGATCTATTCATCATCATCATCGAGTGCCGTCTCTGCAACGAAGGTTGGCTACCATGGAGCGCCAGCTGCTCTGTCTCTTGCTTTGATGGTGCAGGTTCTTTAAGGCTGATTTGTCCATCTTTTGATGTTACTCATCCATGTTAGTCTTGGTCTGCCTCTGCCTCTTTTACTTTGTATTTTCCCCTCCAGGATTACTTTTAGTAGGCTGTTGTGCCTTTTAACATGTCCCAAAAATCACATTTGTCTTGTTTGAATTGTGTTAGTGTGACATCTAATGCTGTACAAAAGTGAAAGTGACGTTCACTTTCTTATGATTGGTTTATATATTGTGTAATTTGAACGCCATTAAAAATATACTAACATTAAAACAAATAACACCAGGGCTAAAACTAAGAATAGCAAAATGTTACATCTTCTCAATATCCCTGTAAGGTGCAGAAACATGGACATTAGACCAGAAAACAGAACAGAAAATTGAAGCCTTTTAAATGTGGATCTATAGAAGAATAGGTAGAATTGAATAGAAAGAAAAGAAAACAAACGATGAAGTTTAAAAACAACTAAAAATGAAAAGAGAACTACTAAACGCAATTAGAACAAGACAAATGAAATTTTCGGGTCATGTTAAAAGACACAGCAGTCTTATAAAAGTAATATTGGAAGGGAAAATACAAGGTAAAAGAGGCAGAGGCAGACCAAGAATAACAAGGTCGAATAACATAAAAATATGGACAAGTCAACCTATGACAATCTGCACCATCAAAGCAAGAGACAGAGTGGAATGGCGCTCCATGCTAGCCAACCCTCGATGCGGAGACGGCACTCAATGATGATGATGTGTGGTGACCAGCTTCCTTTATTCTCGAGCGACCATGCTTGGCACTGATGGACCATGCTTGGCACTGATGGACTATGGTTGGCACTGATGGACCATGCTTGGCACTGATGGACCATGCTTGGCACTGATGGACCATGCTTGGCACTGATGGACCATGCTTGGCGCTGATGGACCATGCTTGGCACTGATGGACCATGCTTGGCACTGATGGACCATGCTTGGCACTGATGGACCATGCTTGGCACTGGTGGGATATGTGGGTATGAATATACTTTGTTTAAGGTGTTTCATTGTGATGATAGATACTGTCTTGTGTTAAAGTATAGGGACTAGTAAAGGGGTAAAGGCTTACAAAAGTATCAAGATGCGAGAGCTGCTGTAAAAATGTAAAGTAAAGAGCCCCCGTCACGCCAAGTGGCGTTTAGGGAATATGGTGTTAGTGACCATATATTTTACAGACCTTCAGCACATGATTTTTTGGGGTAATATGGTCGGTATTACGTCCCTGCCGCTTTACTTCCCCGGAAAAAAATCCGGTACCCATTAAGGCTAGGTGAACCTGGAAGCCGTTGATTAGGATTGAACCCTACCTCTTGTCCTTAGTAGTCCAGTTCACTAACCACTGAGTTATCGCGGCTTCCGAAAGCTGCTGTAAAGCAGCTGATGTTAAAAATAAAAATTTAGACAGAAAAAGTAGTATTGTAACAGCTTTACGTTGGTGAGAAACAAAACAAAAGTAGAACGACGTTTCGGCCCAAAAGACCTTCAGCTGGAACAATAAACAACAACACAAAAATACATAACGATGTACACAGAAATCTAACTACATGGCGATAAAATGCAAGACTTTTAAAAAGGTCCTAGACCGCCGATGCAAGAACAATAAGAAAAATAACATCTACAGTGATGAAAGGTGTTAGACGAATGGCAGGAAACAGTCTGAGAGATAAGATCAGAAATGAAGAACTGAGAAAAAATATAGGAATAGCCCCCGCCATAGAATATATAAGGAAACAACAGATAAAATGGTTTGGCCACGTAACAAGGCAGAAAGATCAAAACACAACACAACGAGCCTTCAACAAACGTTGTGAGAACACCAGACCCAACGGTCGACCACGAAAAAGATGGATCGATGGAATATTAGAAGCACTAGGGAACATAGCAGCAGAGGCGAAAAGAAGAGCAAAAGACATCAAATTATATCTCCCCTCGACGCTGAAAGGCAGATGAGGAAGAAAAGTAGAAGAAGATTTAAAAAGAAAAGATATATCACTTCCCCGTGGCCTGGAGCTTGGTGGGACATCGACTGGACTGTAATTGATAAGGCCGGCTGACAGGGCGGACACAGGTATAGAATAAAGTAAAAGGGAAGGGTTCTATGCAGACTTTACTATTACAAGAAACGTACAAAAAGGGACTAGCTGCTCCAATATTTAGTTTTCCTTGTTACATCGAACGTCTATTTCTTTATCCAATTTTTCATAACACAGAACCACATCTACCTATAGTGTTGATAGTGTAACTACAGATATATTTGCACAAATCCATAGGCATATATCATCAAGTACTGGGCCTGGTGGCGTAGGTGATCATGTCTCTCCACAACTTTCGATCTCGGCAGTTATTTATCATTTCTGTTGTTGACCTTCTGCCAAGCTATTCTCTTAAGGTGTCTGGTATCTTTTTTTCTTTGCTTTCCTCTATCTGTTCGTCCCTCAATTTTCCCAATTGTTACAATATATTCCATATGTTCTCTTCTCATTACATTGCCAAATAATGATGATTGTTTCTTCCTAGTATTGGAAATTAGCTCTCTTTTTGCTTTGGCGTCATTCAGAACGTTTTCATTACTATTCTTAGCTGCCCATGGTATTCTAAACATTCTTCTGTAAAACCACATTTCTCCAGACTCCAGTGATTTTGTTGTCTGTTGTCCTACTGTCCATGATTCACATCCATATGTTAATACCGGCTGTACATAACATTTTAGAACTCTTTTTCTTGTTTCTATTGTCAAATATGGATTGCACAGTATCTTCCTCATTTTTTTAAAAGCTGCTTTTACCTGAGCCATTCTGCATCTCACCTCTTTTGTACATCTTCCGTCTGAGGTTAACAAGTTCCCAAATATTTAAATTCATTTACCTGTTGTATTCTTGTTAAACTTGTCTTTATTTTGCACTGAGGTGATGTCTTTTTCTTTGTTGTTACCATTAATTCTGTCTTTCTGCTTTTTAGTCTGAGTCCTTTACTTTTGCTTTCTTTCACTATAATGTCTAACATTTCTTGTAACTCATTTTCACTCTTAGCGATTAAGACTGTATCATCAGCATACCTTAGATTATAGGCATATACAGATTTATAAAATCCTACGGGCTGACTGAGACAAGGGGTATGGTTCGATCCCAACCGACGGCTTCCGGGTTCACCCAGCCTTTAATGGGTACCGGATTTTTTTTCAGGGAAAGTGAAGCTGCACGGGCATAATACCGACCACATTACCCCAAAAATCAGGTGTTGAAGGTCTGTAAAATGTATGGTCACTAACACCATATTCCCTATACGCCACTTGGCGTGACAGGGGTACTTTACTTTATTTTTTTTTTTTACGGACTGACTGAAAATTCAAGGTTAACCTTCCAACTAACGTGACGTTTCAGTTTTGCGACCAGGGGCGGTTGTGGTTAGTGACGTTAGCCGTTTATAGCTCTTAAAGCTGATGACGTCACGGTAGTTGGAGGGTTTCCCAGTTTTATTTTCCCTCCGCGGTCCTTGCTTATGTTTATAGATGGATATGCACAAAATACACGTACATAAGAATGTTATTCTAAAAATACCGTTGATCTCACCGAAATGCCCCCCCCCCCCCCCCCCCCCCCCACCCAAAAAAAAAAAACATCGCAGGCACTTTTTATTTTGGCATGTACACAAAAATGCATCATGAGCATCACTCCAGCCGCTGATTGCAGATTCTGTAGTACTTTTCTCCTGAGACCAGCTTAAATTAATAAACACAAGCCAAACAGCCGAACCTGTAGCCAAATCAGATATTTCTAATGTCTCCGTTAATGCATTTCAGCGGGGTACATTGCACTGCTGTTTACGGTATGTGTTTTAGTTCAGTTGTTCTGTGTATTTCTTTTTCGAATTCAGTCTCTCTTAATAAAGTGGCGGTATGTTGTGTCTTCTCAAATAACGTAGGTTACGCTGGTTTGTCACTTACGCTGTTTGAAAACTGGCCTCGTAATTAACGACATACTTTATGAACAACTAGCAGATTGCGAAAGAGACAAGTATGTGAGTTGTCAACTTTCTGGATAATATAAGTATCTGGGTTGTCAACTTCCAGGGTAAGACAAATATGTGGGTTGTCAACTTTCTGGATAATATAAGTATCTGGGTTGTCAGCTACCAGGGTAAGACAAATATTTGGGTTGTCAACTCCCGAGGTAAGACAATTGTGTGGGTTGTCAACTTTCTGGATAATATAAGTATGTGGGTTGTCAGCTGCCAGTGTAAGACAAGCATCTGGGTTGTCAGCTCCCGAGGTAAGACAATTTTATAGGGTGTCAGCTTCCAGGGTAAGACAAGTATATGGGTTGTCAACTTCCAGGGTAAGACAAATATGTGGGTTGTCAACTTCCAGTGTAAGACAAATATGTGGGTTGTCAACTTCCAGTGTAAGACAAATATGCAGTGTGCCAACTCGCAAAGTAAGACAAATATGTGGGTTGTCAACTTCCAGGGTAAGACAAATATGTGGGTTGTCAACTTCCAGGGTAAGACAAATATGTGGGTTGTCAACTTCCAGGGTAAGACAAATATGTGGGTTGTCAACTTCCAGTGTAAGACAAATATGTGGGTTGTCAACTTCCAGGGTAAGACAAATATGTGGGTTGTCAGCTTCCAGGGTAAGACAAATATGTGGGTTGTCAACTTCCAGGGTAAGACAAATATGTGGGTTGTCAACTTCCAGGGTAAGACAAATATGTGGGTTGTCAACTTCCAGTGTAAGACAAATATGCTGTGTACCAACTCGCACAGTAAGACAAGTATGTGGGTTATCATCTCCCAGGGTATAACAAATTTATGAGTTGCAGCTTTCTCGGCAAGACAAGTCTTGCGCTACCATTTTCTTTATATTGTTTGTTACTTATTTTTCGCCTCAAAGAATGTCGCGCCCAGGTTGACGCCCTGGTTGACGCCCTGGTTGACGCCCTGGTTGACGACCAGGTTGACGCCCCTGACTCTTTCTCCCATAAAAGTAAAAGTAAAGATAAAGTACGAGACTTGAACCGGCGTCTTAGCACGCGAGTTTACACCAAATATGTTCTCGGCCGCCTATCCAGAAGTGTTCGGAGACTTCTGGATAGTGTCACTTCAAGCATCGAAACTCACGATGAAGGCGGCATTCCTCACCTTCCCAGTATACTACTCTGGTACCCATTTCTGCCAGCGGCTGGGTCAACCGAGTGGTTTAATTTTTTTTTTCAATCACGAGTCCAGCTCACACTGCTTCCAGCGTGAATCGAACACGGGTTGTCCGAACGTCGGTAGCTCAGTCGGGTGATCCTGCTTCGGACCATAAATATATTCTTTGTTTTTTTCTGTTGTTGTTTATTTGTCATTTTTTCTGTTGTTGTTTATTTGTCATTTTTTCTGTTGTTGTTTATTTGTCATTTTTTCTGAGTGCTAACACATACCTTTTCCTTCTATGACTCCCTATTATCGCCTCGGAAGTTTCCCTATATAATAATATTTATTTATTATTATTTGTCTCCTGGTTGGGAAAACTAGGCTACCGAGGCTCCCATGTTTCTCCCATGTTGTCAGTGAAAAGGAAAGAAGGAGATTGGTGCGAAATAAAGGAGAGGATAAAGGAGAATGAGAGACAGACTGGAAATAAGAGAGTGAAAAAAGTTCTTTAACAAAAATAAACACTTTTGGTATAACACTTATAGCATAATACTATAATTCTTCTTCTTCTACCTTTTTAGCTCCCAGTGGAGCACATGTCTTCAACAAACACTTTCCAAGTCGTTCTGTCTTTTGCCATTCTTTTAAGATCATTCCATGTCTTCCCCATCATCTTCATGTCTTGACTTGTCCATGTTTGTGAAGTTTATTCGGCTAATTTTTTTTACAGTATGGAATAGCCAGTCCCATGCCCAACCCTCCTTTCTCACCTCTTACGAACACGCCTGGAAGGGTACAGCGCCACTATTCTTTACCCCCCTTTCGGGCTCCAGCAGCGCACGGGCGAATACTATAATTATAACACTAATATGACAAGATAATTGCCGTTTTGCCAAGGCTATAAGTGCATACCTGATTTTAATAAGAATTGAGATATCGGATATACTGGACCATATGGTGTATAACCGGAAGCAAAGTACGGAATCGCTGACTCTAAACGTCGTTCGTGGGTTATGTCTTGTGGATAGTGTTGTGAGTTGTGCTGGACAAAAATAAGCCATACAGAGGAAACAAAAGACTAGGACGAAACAAAAGACAAGGAGGAAACAAAAGACACAAAACAAAAGATACGGAAAAGGAAAAAGACAAGGAGGAAACAAAAGACAATGACGAAACAAAAGATTCATGAAAAAGAAAACAAAAGATACAGAAATAACAAAAGATAGAGTATAAACAAAAGACAGGGAGGGGAAAAGGCAATGAAGAAACAAATGATTCAGAAAAAAAACTGAAGATACAGAAAAAGCATAAGATAAGTAGGAAACAAAAGATAAAAAAAGATAAAAGATACAGAAGAAATAATTAAATAATACATAAGTAACATAAGAAACAAATAAATAATGCAAAAGAAACAGAAGATATAAATAAAAGAGAAGAAATAAATGAAGCATAAATGATATGAAAGGAACATAACATCGACAAATGGATAGGTTTTACATATATACATACATACATCATCATAATCATTCAGTGCCGTCTCCGCATCGAAGGTTGGCTACCATGGAGCGTCATTCCACTCTGTCTCTTGCTTTGATGGTGCATATTGTTATAGGTTGACTTGTCCATCTTTTGATGTTACTCGACCATGTTAGTCTTGGTCTGCCTCTGCCTCTTTTACCTTGTATTTTCCCTTCTTATATTACTTTTATAAGGCTGTTGTATCTTTTAACGTGCCCCAAAAATTTCATTTGTCTTGTTTGAATTGTGTTTAGTAGTTCTCTTTTAATTTTTAGTTGTTTTAAGACTTCATCGTTTGTTTTCTTTTCTTTCTATCCAATTCTACCCATTCTTCTATAAATCCACATTTCAAAGGCTTCAATTTTCTGTTCTGTTTTCAGGTCTAATGTCCATGTTTCTGCACTGTTTGAGAAGATGTAACATTTTGCTATTCTTAGTTTTAGTCCAGGTGTTATTTGTTTTGATGTTAGTATATTTTACATGGCATGAAAATTACTTTTTGCCATACCTATTCTTTTGTTTGTTTATTTCAGTTGTACATTTTCCATCACTGGTTATAGTATGTCCAAGGTAGTTGTAGCTCTGAACAGGTGTATTCCTTCAACTTTGATATCTTTTTGTAGATCTTGATAATTTTCTTTATTTATGATCATAGTTTTAGTCTTTTTTATATTCATATCTAGTCCATTCTGAAAATGTTCTGAAAGAGGTCAAAGCAAAAAGAGAGCTAATTTTCAATATTAGGAAGAAACAATCATCATTTTTTGGTCATGTAATGAGACGAGAACAGCTGGAATATATTGTGGCAACTGGAAAAATTGATGGACGAAGAGATAGAGGGAAGCAAAGAGAAAAAAATAACAGACAGCTTAAGAGAATGGATTGGCCCAAGGGCAACAACAGAAATGATAAATAACTGTCGATAGTTGTGAAGAGATATGAACACCTACGCCAGCAGGCCCGGTACATGTTGATGTTCATCTAGTCCATATTTTCTGTTTGTCATGTTTATTACATTAAGTAATTGTTGTAGATCTTTAGGATTTTACATACATACATACATACATACATACATACATACATACATACATACATACATACATACATACATACATACATACATACATACATACATACATATATATAATAGAAATAGGAAACTCTTTATATAGAGCTTCGCAACTGATCATCAGAAGTGTACTGCGCCGTCACGTCGAGCAATGTTTGAGAGCCTTTAGCTTCTTTAAACTCTAAGTGGTTGTGGCGGGGTGGGGGGGGGGGGAAGTTGGCCTGACTCCCAGGTGTCGACCTCCTAATAACCTCCGTTCGTCAAATTAAAGAATGAAAAGAGCACTGTTAAACTTGAAAGAACGCGCGTACACCAGCCTGATATATTGCCAAGTCGCGCCAGTAGCGCTCACTCCCACTAACAACAGGTAGCGTGTGTGAGAAGATTACAAAGATGAACACACCACGTGACAGACTGTTATTCTGCGTTCAACACAGCTGCTTGGGGGGGGGGGGGGGCGGTATCCAATGTGCCAGTTTGGATCTATGATCAAGAAAGGGCCAAATTTTAGTTTGTAAAAAAAGTAAATTTCTAGGATTTTTCCAACATTACATCATCATCAGGTGCCATGCCAAATTACGTAAGCGTTCTTGTCCAGTCATGTATTCCTGTGGTAGTTTCTCTTAGTTTACCCTTTGAACTCTTTCTACGTCACACTTACTATCAGTAATTTGTTGTTGCTTTCCTCTGTTTTTCTTTGTCATTGTAATTTTCCTGTTGTTACAATAATTTCATGATTTACTCTTCTCGTGACAAAAAAGGTAAAATACTTTTTTGCTCTCTAAATAATCTCCACTTCTTCTTCTTCCTCTTCTTCCTCTTCTTCGCCTTCTTCTTCTTCTTCTTCCTCTTCTTCCTCTTCTTCGCCTTCTTCTTCTTCCTCTTCTTCTTCTTCTTCTTCTTCTCCTCCATCTTCTTCATATTCTTCTTCTCCTTCTTTTTCCTCTTCTTCTTCCTCTTCTTCTTCACCTTCTTCTTCCTATTCTTCTTCTTACTCCTCTTCTTCTTCTTTTTCTTCCTCTTCTTCTTCTTCCTCTTCTTCTTCTTCTTCCTCTTCCTCTTCTTCTTCTTTCCCTTCCTCTTCTTCTTCTTTCCTTCTTCTTCTTCTTTTTTCTCTTCTTCTTCTTCTCTTCTTTTTCTTTCCCTTTCTATTCTTCTTCTTTCCTACCTTCTTCTTCTTCTTCTTCTTCCTACCTCTTCTTCTTCTTCTTCTTCTTTTCCTACCTCTTCTTCTTCTTCTTCTTTCCCTTTCTATTCTTCTTCTTTCTCTTCTTCTTCTTCTTCTTCCTCTTCTTCTTCTTTTCCTACCTCTTCTTCTTCTTCTTCTTCTCTTCCCTTTCTTTTCTTCTTCTCTTCTCTTCTTCTTCTTCCTTTTCTTCTCCTTTTCCTGCTTCTTCTTCTTCTTCTTCTTCTTCTTCTTCTTCCCTTCATCTTCTTCTTCTTTCTCTCTCTTCTCTTCTTCTTCTTCTTCTTCTTTCTTTCTTCTTCTTCTCCTCTTCCTTCTTTCCTTCCTTCCTCTTCTTCTTCTTCTTCTTTCCCTTCTTCTTCTTCTTGATCTTCTTCTTCTTTCTCCTCTTTTTCTTCTTCTTCTTCCTCTACTTCTTCCTCATCTTCTTCCACTTCCTCTTCCTCTTCTTCTTCTTTCCCTTCCTCCTCCTCTTCTTCTTCTTCTTCCTCTTCTTCTTCTGTCCCTTCCTCTTCTTCTTCTTCTTCCTCTTCTTCTTCTTTCCCTTCTTCTTCTTCTTCTTTCTCTTTTTCCTCTTCTTCTTCTTTCCCTTCCTCTCCTTCTTCTTCTTCTTCTTCTTCCTATTCTTCTTCTTCCTCTTCTACTTCTTCCTCTTCCTCTTCTTCTTCCTCTTCTTCTTCTTTCCCTTCCTCTTCTTCTGCTTCTTCTTCTTCCTCTTCTTCTTCTTCTTCTTCTTCTTCTTCTTCCTATTCTTCTTCTTTCCCTTCCTCTTCTTCTTCTTTCACTTCCTCTTCCTCTTCTTTCTCTTCTTCTTCTACTTCCTCTTCTTCCTCTTCTTTTCCTTCCTCTTCCTCTTCTTTCTCTTCTTCTTCTTCTTCCTCTTCTTCTTCTTTCCCTTCCTCTTCTTCTGCTTCTTCTTCTTCTTCTTCCTCTTCTTTCCCTTCCTATTCTTCTCCTTTCACTTCCTCTTCATCTTCTTTCTCCTCTTCTTCTTCTTCTTCCTCTTCTCTTCTTTTCCAACCTCTTCTTATTCTTCTTTCCCTTTCTCTTCTTCTTCTTTCTCTTCTTCTTCTTCTTCTTCTTCTTCCTCTTCTTCTTCTTTTCCTACCTCTTCTTCTTCCTCTTCTACTTTTCCTACCTCTTCTTTTTATTCTTCTTCTTTTCTTTCCCTTCCTCTTCTTCTTCTTTCTCTTCTTCCTCTTTTTCTTCTTTCCCTTTCTCCTCTTCTTCTTCTAATTCTTCTTCCCTTCTTTTCTTTCTCTTCGTCTTCTTCTTCTTTTCTCTTCTTCTTCTTCTTCCTCTTCTTCTTCTTTCCATTTCTCTTCTTCTTCTTTCCCTTCCTCCTCTTCTCCTTTCTCTTCTTCTACATCTTTCTTTTCCTCTTCTTCTTTCCCTTCTTCTTCTTATTCTTCTTTCTTTTCATCTTCTTCTTCTTTCTCTTCTTCTTCTGCTTTCCGTTCCTTTTTTTCTTCTTTCTCTTCTTCTCCTTCTTCCTCTTCTTCTTCTTTCCCTTTCTCTTCTTCTTCTACCTCTCCTTTTTTCTTTACCTTCCTCATCTTCTTTCCCTTTCTCTTCTTCTTCTTTCTCTACTTCTTCTTCGTTCTCTTCTTCTCCTTTCTCTTCTTCTTCTTCTTTCCTTTCATCTTCTTCTTCTTTCTCTTTTTCTTCTTTCCCTTTCTCTTCTTATTTCCCTTACCCTCCTTCTTCTTCCTCTTCTTCTACTTTCCCCTTCCTCTTCTTCTTCTTCTTTCTTTTCTTCTTCTTCTTTATCTTCTTCTTCTTCTTCATGTTCTTCTTATTTCCCTTCCTCTTCTTCTTCTGTCCCTTCCTCTTCTTCATCTTTCTCTTCTTCTTCCTCTCCTTCTTCTTCCCTTCCTGTTCTTCTTCTTTCTTTTCTTCTTCTTCTTCTCCTTTTTCTTTATCTTCGTCTTTTTCTTCCCCTTCTTCTTCATCTTCTTCTTCTTCTTCTTCTTCATCTTCTTCACTTCCACTTCTTCTTCTTCCTGTTCCACTTTTTCCTCTTCCACTTCTTCTTCGTCTTCCTCTTCTTCTTCTTAATCCTCCTCTACTTCCTCCTCCACTTCTTCTTCCTCTTCTTCTTCTTCTTTTTCCACTTCTTCTTCTTCTTCTTCTTCCATTTCGTCTTCTTCTTCATCTTCTTCTTCCGCTTCTTCTTCTTCCCCTTCTTCATCTTCTTCCTCTTCTTCTTCTTCCTCTTCTTCTTCTTCCTCTTCTTCTTCTTCCCCTTCTTTTTCTTCTTCCTCTTCTTCCTCTTCTTCTTCTTAATCCTCCTCTACTTCCTCCTCCACTTCTTCTTCCTCTTCTTCTTCTTCTTTTTCCACTTCTTCTTCTTCTTCTTCTTCTTCTTCTTCTTCTTCAGTCATCAGCTAGGCATTTGGACGTTTAGTCCATCGCCACCTATAGAGGTAAGCCTGCTATAGTCCGTTCAGAAATTCATAATCACACCTGAATTAGCTTTGCGTGATAACCGCTTGTTATTTTAGTTTCACATTTTGCATGCAATCTTAGAATATTGATGACGCAAAGATTTTGGTATTTTTTATTCCACAAACACAACAGATTTTGCACATCAGCGAATTCCTTTGATCTTTTATGACGATATCACACAAGTTGATTCAAATTTTAAAGTTTACAGTAATCGTGTTAAATTGTCCAGTTTACCGCAATTCTTGTCAGAGGCGTATCTACATATTGCTTAATTGTGGGTGTTGTTCGTTATGTGTATTTGCAAACATGAATTCAATTGGTTACAATTGCTGATATAGTAAAAAAGTAACCTTTTGCATAGTTATAAATTTGCATTTCAAACTCATCGTAATTTAGATATAAATGTTGGTATTTAAAGTCAACAAATTGTCTACTGAGTCTTCACAAAATTAATAAAGATATGCCTTCTCTTCGGTAATTAATGCCCAGGCCGTGGTGCGTCATGTCGTTCAATAACAATTCAGTTTTGTGCATGGGATATTTCCTGAAGTTAGTGTTTCTGCAATAGCCAAACTATTTTACGTCAACGACCGCACCAAATTAATGTATATATCCTAAAATTGTGTCAATTTCGAACAGGGTGAATTTAATATATCCTAAAGAAGAAAACTTTTAAACTAGATCAAATTTCTCACAGCAAAAAATATTTCTATAACGTCATCAATATTCTAAGATTAAATACAAATTTTGAAACCAAAATAACAAGCGGTTATCACGCAAATCTAATTCAGGTGTGATTATGAATTTCTGAACGGACTATAGCTGAAACAGAAATATCCCCAACTGGCGGGATATATTCAGCTACGTGAGCTGTAGACGACTGACGTCATTCTACCCACAATCGCTCCAGCTCGTGAAGCTGAAAGCGTTAAGCTTGTTGGGGGTTTTCCCTTTCAGCCCGTAGGTCTACTTCTTTAGATGGCTATGGTTAGACCGGTATGGATACTGAAATTGACGGTGCGTCTGTGATCCTCACCGGTTCCCCATAGCTTGTCATGCAGGACTGTTTCTGTGACGACGTCATGTGGGATATGTCCTAGTTTCTGAGTGCTCCACAACCGCATGTCGCTGTATCATCATCATTGAGTGCCGTCTCCGCAACGAAGGTTGGCTACCATAGAGCGCCATTCTGCTCTATCTCTTGCTTTGATGGTGCAGGTTGTCATCGGTTGATTTGTCCATCTTTTGATGTTACTCGTCCATGTTAATCTTGGTCTGCCTCTGCCTCTTTTACCTTGTATTTTCCCCTCCAGGATTACTTTCAGTAGGCTGTTGTGTCTTTTAACATGGCCCAAGAATCGCATTTGTCTTGTTCTAATTGTGTTCAGAAGTTCTCTTTTCATTTTTAGTTGTTTTAAGACTTCATCGTTTGTTTTCTTTTCCTTCCATCCAATTCTACCTATTCTTCTATAAATCCACATTTCGAAGGCTTCAATTCTCTGTTCTGTTTTCTTGTCTAATGTCCATGTTTCAGCACCATATAGGAATATTGAAAAGATGTAACATTTTGCTATTCTTAGTTTTAGCTTTGGTGTTATTTGTTTTGATGTTAGTATGTCCTTCATGACATTAAAATTACTTTTTGCCATTCCTATTCTTTTGTTTATTTCAGTTGTACATTTTCCATCACTGGTTATAGTATGTCCAAGGTAGTTGTAGTTTTGAACTGTCGCTGTATACCAGGGTCTATTTTACGTAGAGTCTGAGGCTAAATGTATGGCAGTGAATTATGGAGAACTTATGCAAAGCAGGAGAAAAGGCTAAATGCGTTACATACGCGATGTCTGCTCCGTATTCTTAGTACCACCAGGAAGGACAAAGTGACAGACGTCGAGGTCCTCACTCGCACATCTACACGCTGCTCAAACAATGTAGGTTACTCTGGCTTGGCTATGTACACCGTATGAAACATGACAGCATAAATAAAGATATACTCTATGAACAACTAGCAGATGGTAAAAGAACTATGGGACGCCCAGAACTTCGATTTGTAGTGCAAACGTGACATGAAGAGTCTGAACAAATCCTGCAACCTGGGAAGAAATAGCTGCATACCGCAACTTTGGAAACACACCCTAAAGTCCCAACTCAAACAAGAAGCAGACAGATTCATAGAAGAAGAGAATACACGGCGAAAGAAAAAAAAACATTTATAGAGGCGCTGCCAAATCCATAGTCAACTATGACTGACGGAGGCTACTACTACAAAAGCCATAGTCAACTATGACTGACGGAGGCTACTACTACAAAAGCCATAGTCAACTATGACTGACGGAGGCTACTACTACAAAATCCATAGTCAACTATGACTGACGGAGGCTACTACTACAAAATCCATAGTCAACTATGACTGACGGAGGCTACTACTACAAAATCCATAGTCAACTATGACTGACGGAGACTACTACTACAAAACCGATAGTCAACTATGACTGACGGAGGCTACTACTACAAAATCCATAGTCAACTATGACTGACGGAGGCTACTACTACAAAATCCATAGTCAACTATGACTGACGGAGGCTACTACTACAAAATCCATAGTCAACTATGACTGACGGAGGCTACTACTACAAAATCCATAGTCAACTATGACTGACGGAGGCTACTACTACAAAATCCATAGTCAACTATGTCTGGCGGAGATTACTAGTCGAGGCCACGGGGACCTGAATCTGAATATCTTGTTATGTTCATGTCTGCTGAACATTTTCTAGCTGATATATTTTCATCTAATTCTCGTTCTAATATTTTCCTGTTTTGAGTTCGCAGTGGCTGTCAGTTTCTTTTCGTTCATGGATCGAGTGTTATTACTTGTCACATATCTTTGTTACCTTCTAATATGTGTGCTTGATGTCCGACGGTTTCCCTTTCCAGTTATTTGGGCTCTTCATTAGAAGCCTGATTTTTCTTATTGTTCTGTCTTGTAATTTTTGTGCTGTGGAAATGAAAGCCTTTCGAACTGGAAACATTTGTTTGGGTACTTTCTTTGTAGTGCATGAAACTCAATGTCTGCTTTGCACTTTAAAAGTACTCTTTGTACATTGATCATCATCATGTGCCATACCGGTTGGCGTAGACGATCATGTCTTTCCACAATCTTTTATCCACAGTGCATCGTATCAGTTATGTTGTTGACTGTTTTCCATGCCATGACACCAAGGTATCTAGTATTTTCTCTCTTTGTTGTCCGCGATCTCTCTTTCCTTTTATTTTGCCAGTTGTAACCAAGTTTCAAAACAAACGAGTAAATTAGAGAAATCACCAATCAACCACTAATATCTCCAGTAATAAAGAAAAGACGATGGTCATATGTTGGACATGTGATGAGAAGAGATAATAACCGAATAGCAAAGCAAGCCCTCATATGGGAAACAACAGGTAAGAGGAAAAGAGGAAGACCCAGAGAGACACTGAGAAGAACATTGATGAGAGAGGCAAGAGCAGCAGGATTCGGCTCCCTCAATGAGATAGAGATGCTTGCACAGAACAGAGACAAATGGCGAGATTTGATAAAATATCTTTTAAAAAATTGAAAACTGCTAGAACAAAAATTAAGATAAGAGAAGGAGTATCTTGGTCTACGCCCTATCGGCCGGCTACGGCTCGAAAGATCAATAGATAGAACCAAGTTTTCCAACTTTTCTCTTCTCATGATGTGTCGATAAAAATGTTGATTGTTTCTTTCTGATATTTTTAGGAGTTCCCTTTTTGTGTTGGCCTCTTTGAGAATATCCTCATTGGTCTTTTTAGCTGTCCTGGGAACTTTCAACATTCTTTTAAGAAATTCCATCTCTGTGGACTCAAATCATCTTTCCAATTGTTTGTCTACTGTCCATGATTCGCTTCTATAATTCAGAATTGGCTCTATATAGCACCGATGAACTCTCATTTTCACTTCAGTTGACAAAGACCTGTTTGAAAGACGTTTCTCATTTTCTGTCCGACGCATCCATCTAAAATAATGGTAGATATTTAACTGTTTTTTGGGTCTACAATTTGTGACTGTTAACTGACAAGAGTTCTTTAACGTGCGCAAAGTACACACGAGACCTCCTGTTTTTTTTTCTTCGTCTTTGAAGATGGTGAAATACCGAATCTCATTTACCAAGAGATTGTTGACGGACGGGGTTTACAGCCAAGAGGTAACAGCGGATATGAAGAGAAAATGTTCCCTGGCCACTGGCGGGATTCTTCATCATCGTGTGCCTTCTCCGTAACGAAGGTTAGCTACCATGGATCGCCATTCTACCCTGTTTCTTGCTTTGATGGTGCAGGCTGACATAGATTGACTTGTCCATCTTTTGATGTTACTCGTCCATGTTAGTCTTGGTCTGCCTCTGCCTCTTTTACCTTGTATTTTTCCTTCCAGTATTACTTTTAGTAGGCTGTTGTGTCTTTTAACATGCCCCAAAAATTTCATTTGTCTTGTCTTAATTGTATTTAGTAGTTCTCTTTTTATTTTCAGTTGTTTTAAAACTTCATCGTTTGTTATCTTTTGTTTCCATCCAATTCTACCTATTCTTCTATAAATCCACATTTCAAAGGCTTCAATTTTCTGTTCTGTTTTCTTGTCTAATGTCCATGTTTCTGCACCATATAGGAATATTGAGAAGACATAACATTTTGCCATTCTTAGTTTCAGCCCTGCTGATATTTGTTGGCGGGATTACATTACCTTTTTGTCTTTTCGCTGCGGAGGTAACCTGGCCGCTTATGGGTGTGCTATGGGAATGCTCCAACCACTAACGAGCAACGAACCTGGGACCTTTTTGTGCAGTCCGAAGTCTTGCCATTTAACCACACAGCCTTGCCCCTCCCCAACCAAAGACGTTATGAAGGTCATAATTTTACTTCTCATTATTCTACTCACAGCAACACAATAATTCCGGAGTCGAAGAGTTAATTAAGGAGAACTGCGATAGTTCAGTGGTTAGTGAACTGGACTATAAAGGACAAGAGGTCAGTTTCGATTCTGATCGTCGGCTCCGGGTTCACACAACCTTAAATGGGTACCTGATATTTTTTTTTCTGGGAACGTAAAGCGACACGGGCGTAATAATGACTATACTACCCCAACAAATACGGGAGCCGCAATAGCTCAGTGGTTAGTGAACTGGACTACAAAGGACAAGAGGCAGTGTTCGATCCCAACCGACGGCTTCCTTTCACCCAGCCTGTAATGGGTACCGGAATTTTTACTGGCAAAGTAAAGCGGCACGGGCGTAATACCGACCACATTACCCCAAAAAATCATGTGCCGAAGGTCTGTAAAATTTATGGTCACTAACACCATATTCCCTAAACGCCACTTGGCCTGACGGGAGTACTTTACTTTTACTTTTTACCCCAAAAATACAGTGCCGAAGGTCTATACAAATTATGGTCACTAACACCATATTCCTTATACGTTATTTGACGTGACGGAGCTCTTTACTTTTTACTGACATATATTTAAATATCCATTTTCAGTTAAGTTCTTCTTTAGTCCTCCGAGAATATGTACACCTTTCATCCCAAAATTACTAACATTGAATTATGGAAAAGTACCAGTCAAATACCAGTGGAAAAAGAGATACAGCGAAGATGATGGCGCTGGATAGGACACACACAGCGGAATCCAACTGAGAGTATTACACAATAGACCCTTTTTGGAATCCCCGAGGAAAAAGACAAAGAGGAAGACCAAGAAATTCTTGGAGAAGACAGATAGAAGCAGAGATGAAGATGATAGTGTATACATGAAACGATCTTAAAAAATGGCAAGAAACAGAACGGCTTGGAAGTTGTTTGTTGAAGATCTATGCTCCACGGGGAGCTGAAAATGTTTGTTGAAGACCTATGCTCCACAGGGAGCTGAAAGTGTTTGTTGAAGACCTATTCTCTACAGGGAGCTGAAAGTGTTTGTTGAAGACCTATACTCCACAGGGAGCTGAAAGTGTTTGTTGAAGACCTGTGCTCTACAGGGAGCTGAAAGTGTTTGTTGAAGACCTATTCTCCACAGGGAGCTGAAAGTGTTTGTTGAAGACCTATGCTCCACAGGGAGCTGAAAGTGTTTGTTGAAGACCTATTCTCCACAGGGAGCTGAAAGTGTTTGTTGAAGACCTATGCTCCACAGGGAGCTGAAAGGTAGAAGAAGAAGATTCCAAAGTAAAATTGTTGCTTTGTCTCAATACTCCACTGACTTTTCATTACATAGAACAGCCTTAACGTTACTCGTAGTACACTGACTGTATCTGCACCACTACGCTAGATCCATCTGGTCTTAATTATCAGCTATTCTGAATCGTATGAAAAATTCATATCTACTCCGATGAACTAATCATGAACAGAGGAATAAATATCTGTGCTGGTTTTCCCATGATTGAATCCCAGGTCTCTGAGTGACGAACCTAATATTCATGAACTTTTCAGCTCAGTCTGGAGAAATTATACGGCTTTAGCACACATTTTCTGTTTCCATTTTTTAACTCTATACAGATCTGTCTGTCTGTCTGTCAGTCTGTCTGTCTGTCTCTCTGTCTATTTATATATTTATCTATCTGTCTATCTACCTATCTTCCTGTTTATCTGTCTGTCTTTCTATCTAGCTGCCTGTCTAGCTATCTGTCTCTCCGTCTAGTTGTCTAGTTGTCTATCTAGGTGTCTGTCTAGCTGTCTGTCCAGTTGTCTGTCTGTTCATCCCTCCATCCTTCTATATATGATAATATATATCATATCTTTCTACCTCCTGCCTGTCTGTCTATATTTATCTTATCTTTCCATCTATCTGTCTGTCTGACTGTCTCTCTCTATACTCACACACATCTAAATATATATATATATATATATATATATATATATATATATATATATATATATATATCTTTTATCTTTCTACCTCCCTGATGTCTGTCTTATATATCTTATCTTTCCATCTATCTGCCTGTCTGGCTGTTTGGCAGTCTCTCTATACACACACACACTCTATATATGTATATCTTTTATCTTTATACCTCCATGTATGTCTGTCTGTATATATCCTATCTTTCCATTTGTCTGTCTGGAAGTCCTTTTGTTCACAACCTTCTGGAGTTGCAGTCGGCGCTGGTTGGTCAATGTTTCCAAGAATTCTCTTGAATTGTTTCGCTATTTTTCGGACATTTGGCAACTTATTGTTTAGCTCCATATTTGTATGCCTTCTACATCTACTTTTTCTTAACTTCTATAATTCCCTCATTTGTCATTTATCTCCTGTTTGTTGTTTTTATGATTTTAGGGCAAAGGGAGAGAAAGTAAGAGAGAAAGAAAGTGGAGGAGAGAATGAGAGAGAGAGAGAGTGGATGAAAGATTGAGAGAGAGAAAGTGGAGGAGAGAATGAGAAAGAGAGAGAGAGAGAGAGAGCGAAATGGGGGAGAGATAGAGAGAGAGAGAGAAAGTGGATGTGAGAAATTGAGAAAGGGAGAAAATGGAGGAGAGAAAGTGAGAGAGAGAAAGTGGAGGAGAGAAAGTGAGAGAGAGAGAAAGTGGAGGAAAGAGAGTGAGACAGAGAGAAAGTGGAGGAGAGAAAGTGAGAGAGAGAGAAAGTGGAGGAAAGAGAGTGAGACAGAGAGAAAGTGGAGGAGAGAAAGTGAGAGAGAGAGAAAGTGGAGGAAAGAGTGTGAGACAGAGAGAAAGTGGAGGAGAGAAAGTGAGACAGAGAGAAAGTGGAGAAGAGAAAGTGAGAGAGAGAGAGAGAGCGAAAGTGGAGGAGAGAAAGTGGAGGAGAGAATGTGAGAGAGAGAAAGTGGAGGAGAGAAAGTGAGACAAAGAAAGGGGAGGAGAGAAAGTGACAGAAAGATGAAAGTGGAGGAGAGAATTTGAGAGAGAGAGAGAGAGAGAAATTGGAGGAGAGAAAGTGAGACAGAGAGAAAATGGAGGTGAGAAAGTGAGACAGGGAGAAAGTGGAGAAGAGAAAGTGAGAGAGAGAGAGAGAGAGAAAGTGGAGGAGAGAAAGTGGAGGAGAGAATGTGAGAGAGAGAAAGTGGAGGAGAGAAAGTGAGACAAAGAAAGGGGAGGAGAGAAAGTGACAGAAAGATGAAAGTGGTGGAGAGAATTTGAGAGAGAGAGAGAAATTGGAGGAGAGAAAGTGAGACAGAGAGAAAATGGAGGAGAGAAAGTGAGACAGAGAGAAAATGGAGGAGATAAAGTGAGACAGAGAGAAGGTGGGACAGATAGAGAGAAAGTGAGACAGAGAGAAAGTGGAGAAGAGAATGTGAGAGAGAGAGAGAAAGTGGAGGAGAGAAAGTGAGACAGAGAGAAAGTGGAGAAGAGAAAGTGAGAGAGAGAGAGAGAGAAAATGGAGGAGAGAAAGTGAGACAGAGAGAAAATGGAGGAGAGAAAGTGAGACAGAGAGAAAGTGGAGGAGAGAAAGTGAGAGAGAGAGAGAGAGAGAAAATGGAGGAGAGAAAGTGAGACAGAGAGAAAATGGAGGAGAGAAAGTGAGACAGAGAGAAAGTGGAGGAGAGAAAGTGAGACAGAGAGAAAGTGGAGAAGAGAAAGTGAGTGAGAGAGAGAGAGAGAGAGAAAGTGGAGGAGAGAAAGTGGAGGAGAGAATGTGAGAGAGAGAAAGTGGAGGAGAGAAAGTGAGACAAAGAAAGGGGAGGAGAGAAAGTGACAGAAAGATGAAAGTGGAGGAGAGAATTTGAGAGAGAGAGAGAGAGAGAGAAATTGGAGGAGAGAAAGTGAGACAGAGAGAAAATGGAGGAGAGAAAGTGAGACAGAGAGAAAATGGAGGAGAGAAAGTGAGACAGAGAGAAAGTGAGACAGATAGATAGAGAGAAAGTGAGACAGAGAGAAAGTGGAGAAGAGAATGTGAGAGAGAGAGAGAGAGAAAGTGGAGGAGAGAAAGTGAGACAGAGAGAAAGTGGAGGAAAGTGAGACAGAGAGAAAGTGGAGGAGAAAAAGTGAGAGAGAGAGAAAGTGGAGGAGAGAAAGTGAGAGAGAGAAAGTGGAGGAGAGAGAGTGAAAAAGAGAGAAAGTGGAGGAGATAAAACGAGCGAGAGAGAGAGAGAAAGTGAGAGAGAGAAAGTGAAACAGAGAAAGGTGAAGATTAAATTAAGAGAGTGACAGAAGAAAGCATAAATGAAGATTGAGATGGATAGAATGAGTATTGGATAAAAACAGAGATCACGGGAAAGGGAAAATCATAAACAAGGACACAGAGCGAGAGATAGAGAGAGCGAGAGACACAGTGAGAGAGAGAGAGAGAGAGAGAGCGAAGACATATATGTAATAGTAATGAAATAGTGAACCAGGAGATTGTAGAAAGTGTGCAAAGTATGGAAATATAACATAGGTACATAGGTTCAAGATGGTGCGGTCTAGACTTTTCTAGAAGGGGAAAAAGAGGTGACGTATTGTGTAGCAACTAGGAGACAACGGAATGTTAGAGTGGCAGAGTTTGATTGGCCGAATGAGGAAGTTTGGGATAGCAAATAGGGGGATATTTAAAGCTTTGGAGACACTCAACGGTCAACGTTCAAAGGCACAGTCAGAGCAGAGTAGTTTATAGTCAGAGCAGAGTAGTTTATAGTCAGAGCAGAGTAGTTCATAGTCAGAGCAGAGTAGTTTATAGTCAGAGCAGAGTAGTGTATAGTCAGAGCAGAGTAGTTCATAGTCAGAGCAGAGTAGTTTATAGTCAGAGCAGAGTAGTTTATAGTCAGAGCAGAGTAGTTTATAAGCAGAGCAGAGTAGTTTATAGTCAAAGCAGAGTAGTTCATAGTCAGAGCAGAGTAGTTCATAGTCAGAGCAGAGTAGTTTCTAGTCAGAGCAGAGTAGTTCATAGTCAGAGCAGAGTAGTTCATAGTCAGAGCAGAGTAGTTCATAGTCAGAGCAGAGTAGTTTGTAGTCAGAGCAGAGTAGTTCATAGTCAGAGCAGAGTAGTTCATAGTCAAAGCAGAGTCGTTTATAGTCAGAGCAAAGTAGTTTATAGTCAGAGCAGAGTAGTTTATAGTCAGAGCAGAGTAGTTTATAATCAGAGCAGAGCAGAGTAGTTTATAGTCAGAGCAGAGTAGTTTATAGTCAGAGCAGAGCAGAGTAGTTTATAGTCAGAGCAGAGCGGAGTAGTTCATAGTCAGAGCAGAGTAGTTTATAGTCAGAGCAGAGTAGTTTATAGTCAGAGCAGAGCAGAGTAGTTTATAGTCAGAGCAGAGTAGTTTATAGTCAGAGCAAAATAGTTTATAGTCAGAGCAGAGCAGAGTAGTTTATAGTCAGAGCAGAGTAGTTTATAGTCAGAGCAAAGTAGTTTATAGTCAGAGCAGAGTAGTTCATAGTCAGAGCATAGTTGTTCATAGACAGAGCGGAGTAGTTTATAGTCAGAGCAGAGTAGTTTATAGTCAGAGCAGAGTAGTTCATAGTCAGAGCAAAGTAGTTTATAGTCAGAGCAGAGTAGTTTATAGTCAGAGCAGAGTAGTTCATAGTCAGAGCAAAGTAGTTTATAGTCAGAGCAGAGTAGTTCATAGTCAGAGCAGAGTAATTCATAGTCAGAGCAGAGTAGTTTATAGAGCAGAGTAGTTCATAGTCAGAGCAGAGTAGTTTATAGTCAGAGCAGAGTAGTTCATAATCAGAGCAGAGTAGTTTATAGTCAGAGCAGAGTAGTTTAGAGTCAGAGCAGAAATGTTCAGCAGAGTAGAGTAGATCACAGTCAAGTATTCAGTAATTAGAAGTAGTCAGTAGTTGGCCGTCAGTCTCTCCTTGGTCAGTCCAGCTGTGTAAAGTTACAGAGACGATAGATTAGACAATGAACATTTATAAGAAGGTATGATATAAACTGATATGTTGTGAAGATCTTGTTGGTCATTCGTTAAGTGGAAGTCTGACCTTGAGTGTGGTGACACTGTAACAGATAGGGAGAGATAGAACGAGACAGATATAGTGATATTAACAATAAAGTGTGGTGAATGTTACAAAACGATAAAGTGTAGTTAATGTTATAAAACGATAAAGTGTAGTTAATGTTATAAAACGATAAAGTGTGGTTAATGTTACAAAACGATAAAGTGTAGTTAATGTTATAAAACGATAAAGTGTAGTTAATGTTACAAAACGATAAAGTGTAGTTATTGTTACAAAACGATAAAGTGTAGTTAATGTTATAAAACGATAAAGTGTGGTTAATGTTATAAAACGATAAGGTGTGGTTAATGTTATAAAACGATAAGGTGTAGTTAATGTTATAAAACGATAAAGTGTAGTTAATGTTACAAAACGATAAAGTGTAGTTATTGTTACAAAACGATAAAGTGTAGTTAATGTTATAAAACGATAAAGTGTGGTTAATGTTATAAAACGATAAGGTGTAGTTAATGTTACAAAACGATAAAGTGTAGTTAATGTTATAAAACGATAAAGTGTAGTTAATGTTATAAAACGATAAAGTGTAGCTAATGTTACAAAACGATAAAGTGTAGTTAATGTTATAAAACGATAAAGTGTGGTTAATGTTATAAAACGATAAGGTGTAGTTAATGTTACAAAACGATAAAGTGTTGTTAATGTTATAAAACGATAAGGTGTAGTTAATGTTACAAAACGATAAAGTGTAGTTAATGTTATAAAACGATAAGGTGTAGTTAATGTTACAAAACGATAACGTGTAGTTAATGTTATAAAACGATAAGGTGTAGTTAATGTTACAAAACGATAAAGTGTAGTTAATGTTACAAAACGATAAAGTGTAGTTAATGTTATAAAACGATGAAGTGTAGTTAATGTTACAAAACGATAAAGTGTAGTTAATGTTACAAAACGATAAAGTGTAGTTAATGTTACAAAACTATAAAGTGTAGTTAATGTTACAAAACGATAAAGTGTAGTTAATGTTATAAACGATAAAGTGTAGTTAATGTTATAAAACGATAAAGTGTAGTTAATGTTATAAAACGATAAAGTGTAGTTAATGTTACAAAACGATAAAGTGTAGTTAATGTTATAAAACGATAAAGTGTAGTTAATGTTATAAAACGATAAAGTGTAGTTAATGTTATAAAACGATAAAGTGTAGTTAATGTTACAAAACGATAAAGTGTAGTTAATGTTACAAAACGATAAAGTGTAGTTAATGTTACAAAACGATAAAGTGTAGTTAATGTTATAAAACAATAAAGTGTGGTTAATGTTATAAAACGATAAAGTGTAGTTAATGTTACAAAACGATAAAGTGTAGTTAATGTTATAAAACGATAAAGTGTAGTTAATGTTATAAAACGATAAAGTGTAGTTAATGTTACAAAACGATAAAGTGTAGTTAATGTTATAAAACGATAAAGGATAGTTAATGTTATAAAACGATAAAGTGTAGTTAATGTTATAAAACGATAAAGTGTAGTTAATGTTACAAAATGATAAAGTGTGGTTAATGTTGTAAAACGATAAAGTGTAGTTAATGTTATAAAACGATAAAGTGTGGTTAATGTTATAAAACGATAAAGTGTAGTTAATGTTACAAAACGATAAAGTGTAGTTAATGTTACAAAATGATAAAGTGTGGTTAATGTTATAAAACGATAAAGTGTAGTTAATGTTACAAAACGATAAAGTGTAGTTAATGTTACAAAACGATAAAGTGTAGTTAATGTTACAAAACGATAAAGTGTAGTTAATGTTACAGAACGATAAATGTGGTTAATGTTATAAAACGATAAAGTGTAGTTAATGTTATAAAACGATAAAGTGAGATCATTGTATTGCTATTAAAATTGACGTGGAGAATGGTAATGAAGGGCAGGTATTGATATGTGAGCAGCTTAATGAAAAACTGAAAGAATGGAGATAAATTGTGGCATAGAAAGATAGACAAACAAGCAAATTCACAGAAAGATTAAAAGTAAAGTAGACAGACATAGAGAGACTTTCAGAAATAAATACAAACTAACGGCTGTGACATTCTTAATACCCTTAGGGACGCTGGACCAAACACGACTCAAAAAAATGACCCCGAATCCACAGACGTAAACGGACCTAACGAATATCATGTCCATGTTGGGATATACCAACCGTGAGTGTTATGCAGGAATCCAAAGAAGACTTATCAACCAACACAACACAGGCGTCGTTAGTCGCTACACGTTGATGGATATTCTTCGGAAGAGATCTCAGCACTTATCGCCTTGTACGATGAGCACTTATCGTCTTGTACGATGAGCACTTATGGACTTGTACGATGAGCACTTATGGACTTGTACGATGAGCACTTATGGACTTGTACGACGAGCACTTATGGACTTGTACGATGAGCACTTATGGACTTGTACGATGAGCACTTATGGACTTGTACGATGAGCACTTATGGACTTGTACGATGAGCACTTATGGACTTGTACAATGAGCACTTATGGACTTGTACGATGAGCACTTATGGACTTATACGATGAGCACTTATGGACTTGTACGATGAGCACTTATGGACTTGTACGATGAGCACTTATGGACTTGTACGATAAGCACTTATGGACTTGTACGATGAGCACTTATGGACTTGTACGATGAGCACTTATGGACTTGTACGATGAGCACTTATGGACTTGTACGATGAGCACTTATGGACTTGTATGATGAGCACTTATGGACTTGTACGATGAGCACTTATGGACTTGTACGACGAGCACTTATGGACTTGTACGATGAGCACTTATGGACTTGTACGATGAGCACTTATGGACTTGTACGATGAGCACTTATGGACTTGTACGATGAGCACTTATGGACTTGTACGATGAGCACTTATGGACTTGTACGATGAGCACTTATGGACTTGTACGATGAGCACTTATGGACTTGTACGATGAGCACTTATGGACTTGTACGATGAGCACTTATGGACTTGTACGATGAGCACTTATGGACTTGTACGATGAGCACTTATGGACTTGTACGATGAGCACTTATGGACTTGTACGATGAGCACTTATGGACTTGTACGATGAGTACTTATGGACTTGTACGATGAGCACTTATGGACTTGTACGATGAGCACTTATGGACTTGTACGATGAGCACTTATGGACTTGTACGATGAGCACTTATGGACTTGTACGATGAGCACTTATGGACTTGTACGATGAGCACTTATGGACTTGTACGATGAGCACTTATGGACTTGTACGATGAGCACTTATGGACTTGTCCGACGAGCACTTATGGACTTGTACGATGAGCACTTATGGACTTGTACGATGAACACTTATGGACTTGTACGATGAGCACTTATGGACTTGTACGATGAGCACTTATGGACTTGTACGATGAGCACTTATGGACTTGTACGATGAGCACTTATGGACTTGTACAATGAGCACTTATGGACTTGTATGATGAGCACTTATGGACTTGTCCGGTAAGCACTTATGGACTTACCCGACGAGCACTTATGGACTTGTCCGACGAGCACTTATGGACATATACCCGACGAGCACATATGCACTTGTTTGATATGCAATAAGTATGATCTATCGATGAAACAATACTAAATTAAACTGAAGAAAACTAAACTAAACTAAAGAAAACTAAACTAAAGAAAACTGAACTAAAATGAAAAGAACTAAACTGAACTAAGCTAACCTAAACTAAACTGAACTGAACTAAACTAAACTAAACTGAAAAGCACTAAACTAAACTAAACTAAATTGAACTGAACTAAACTAAACTAAACTAAACTGAAAAGAACTAAACTAAACTAAACTAAACTAACCTAAACTGAAAAGAACTAAACTAAATTAAACTAAATTGAACTGAACTAAACTAAACTAAACTGAAAAGAACTAAACAAAACTAAAAAACTAAACTAAACTGAAAAGAACTAAACTAAACAAAACTGAACTGAACTAAACAACACTAAGCTGAAAAGAACTAAACAAAAATAAACTGAACTAAACTAAACTAAACTACACTAAACTGAAAAGAACTAAACTAAACAAAACTGAACTAAACTAAACTAAACTACACTACACTAAGCTGAAAAGAACTAAACTAAACTAAAGTAAACTGAACTGAACTGAACTAATCTAAACTAAACTGACAAAAACTAAACTAGACGTTGATACCCAAGTCTTCAGCTCGGAAGGTGTGTGTATTGACCCCAACTCTGCCATGAAATATAAACCCTGATACCGTTCAAGATGGAGAAAGAGAGATCGACGGACATATAGTAAGATGTAAACTGAGAGAGAAAGAGAGAGCGAAAAATGGGAGTAGAAAGTGAGAGACAAGAGTATATACATCTACTGTATTTCTCAACTGAACAATGGATAAGACGCGTTAAAAGACGTCATCATCATGTGCTGTACCGGTTGGCGTAGGTGATCATGTCCCTCCACAATCTTTTATCTACAGTGCATCGTATCAGTTCTGTTGTTGACTGTTTTCCATACCATGACACCTAGCTATCCAGTATTTTCTCTCTTTTTCGCCCGCGATCTCTCTTTCCTTTTATTTTGCCAGTTGTAACCAAGTATTCCAACTTTCCTCTTCTCATGATGTGCCAGAAAAATGTTGATTGCTTCTTTCTGATGTTTTTTTAAGAGCTACCTTTTTGTGTTGGCCTCTTTGAGAACTTCCTCATTGGTCTTTTTAGCTGTCCAGGGAACTTTCAACATTCTTCTGAGAAATCCCATCTCTGTGGCCTCCAATAGTCTTTTCATTTGTTTTTCCACTGTCCATGATTCACTTCCAAAGGTCAGAATTGGTTCTATATAGCACCGATGAACTCTCTTTCTCATTTTTATTGACATAGATTTGTTGCATAATATATTTTTAACCTTTTGAAATGCTATTTTGGCCTGAGCTATTCTGCTTTTTATTTCTGTGGTGCATCTCCCATCTGATGTTATTATTGTACCCAAGTATTTGAAACGTTGCACTTGGTTAAAAGACAATGGTAAACAATTGTTAATAATATACTGACTACATCCAGCATGCTAAAATGTGAAAAAAAACCAGTAGAACAATAAACATAAATGTAATGAAGAGAATACAAAAATAGAGAGAATAAGATGGCAAGGAGATGAAGACCAAGAAGAAATTGAAGAGTAAGAGAGAGAGCAAAAGAAGAGGAAGAAGAAAAAGAAGAGGTGGAAGACAGGGAAGAAAAGAAGAGTAAGAAAGGAAGAAGGAGAAGTGTATGACGAAGAAAGGGAAGAAGGAGAAGGGAAAAAAAGAGGAAGACGAAGAGGAAGAAGAAATTGAAGAAAAGGAGGAAGAAATAAAAGAAGCAGATGAAAAAGAAGTCAAGGAAGAAGAAGCAAAATAAAAATAGATGGCAAAAAAATAATGTTTTGAAAATTGTATTTCTTGCACAATTTTAAAAGAAATTACTTCTATACGTTTGTATCTTTCCGTAACAAGTTCTCTTTATTGAGTAATGTAACGTCACACAGATAAACGAATCATGATTAATTTACCAGACAGAGGCGCTTGTCATCTTGACAGCTCTTAACAACACCCATCGTTCTCTTGTCTGTCTGTTACATTAATCTCTAGCATATCTGGTGAACCAACTAGCAGTTAACAATGTGGTCCCATTTTTAGGAAACATTCTGAGAACCGTCGTGTGTTGCGTGGCCAGATAATGGAGGCAAATAATAATAAATGAATATTATTATAGAGGGAAACTTCCGAGGCGATAATCAGCGAATCAATTCAGAGGAAGAGGGATGTTTACAGCACTCGGGGAAAATTGACAAATAATCAACAACAGAAAAAAATATGGACCAAAGCAGGATCGAACCCGTATTCAGTGTGGCAAGGTGCTGTGCATGAGAACACCTGCGCGAAGACAGCATATAGTTCTCCACAAGTGACGATTTTCTGCTATAGTTCTTGTACGTCTTGGTTTTTTCTTAATCCCATGATTGAGCGTTCCCCATCAATTGTTCTGCGTTATGATAGGTTTGTTTGGTAGTCTTTCTTTGTTCATTTCCAGCACTTATAACTATTTTGGACATGTCCTGATGAGTGAGAATGCGAAACGTAAAAAGACACAAATAACATAAATCGTAAAAATAACTTTCATGAAATAAAGTATATACCCACGCAAGACACATAAATACAAAGATGAATAAGATAAGAAAGATCAGATATTCAAGCAATGCAGCCAAACAGGGCAGCGTGGGATATGTTTGCTGTAGACGTATGTTCCACATGGAGTTGAATGTGTGAAGTAGAAGAAAGGATACAAGAAGAACAAGAATAATAATAACAAGTAGAACAAAAGCAAGAGGTGTAAGAAGCAGAAGAAGAAAATAAGAAGAATAACAAGTAGAACAATAGAAAGAGGTGTAAGAAGTAGAAGAAAATAAGAAGAGGAATAACAAGTAGAACAAAAGAAAGAGGTGTAAGAAGTAGAAGAAAATAAGAGCAAGAATAACAAGTAGAACAAAAGAAAAGAGGTGTAAGAAGTAGAAGAAAATAAGAGCAAGAATAACAAGTAGAACAAAAGAAAAGAGGTGTAAGAAGTAGAAGAAAATAAGAGCAAGAATAACAAGTAGAACAAAAGAAAAGAGGTGTAAGAAGTAGAAGAAAATAAGAGGAAGAATAACAAGTAGAACAAAAGAAAGAGGTGTAAGAAGTAGAAGAAAAAATAAGAGCAAGAATAACAAGTAGAACAAAAGAAAAGAGGTGTAAGAAGTAGAAGCAAAATAAGAGGAAGAATAACAAGTAGAACAAAAGAAAGAGGTGTAAGAAGTAGAAGAAAAATAATAAGAAGAATAACAAGTAAAACAAAAGAAAAAGGTGTAAGAAGTATAAGAAAATATGAAGAAGAATAACATGTAGAACAAACGAAAGAGGTGTAACAAGTAAAAGTAAATATGGAGAAGAATAACATGTAGAACAAACGAAAGAGGTGTAAGAAGTAGAAGAAAATAAGAAGAGGAATAACATGTAGAACAAACGAAAGAGGTGTAAGAAGTAGAAGTAAAATAAGAAGAAGAATAGCATGTAGAACAAAAGAAAGAGGTGTAAGAAGTATAAGAAAATAAGAGGAGGAATAACAAGTAGGACCAAAGAAAGAGGTGTAAGAATAAGAAGAAGAATAACAAGTTGGACCAAAGAAAGAGGTGTAAGAAGTATAAGAAAAAAAAAGAGGAATAACAAGTAGGACCAAAGAAAGAGGTGTAAGAATAAGCAGAAGAATAACAAGTTGGACCAAAGAAAGCGGTGTAAGAATAAGAAGAAGAATAACAAGTAGGACCAAAGAAAGAGGTGTAAGAATAAGAACAAGAATAACAATTAGGACCAAAGAAAGAGGTATAAGAATAAGCAGAAGAATAACAAGTAGGACCAAAGAAAGAGGTGTAAGAATAAGAACAAGAATAACAATTAGGACCAAAGAAAGAGATGTAAGAATAAGCAGAAGAATAACAAGTAGGACCAAAGAAAGAGGTGTAAGAATAAGAAAAAGAATAACAATTAGGACCAAAGAAAGAGGTATAAGAATAAGCAGAAGAATAACAAGTAGGACCAAAGAAAGATGTGTAAGAAGTAAAAGAAGAAAAATAACAAGAATAACAAGAAGGACAAAAGAAAGAGGTGAATGAAATTTATTTAGGACATGTAACAAGACATAAGTAAAAAAAAAAAGTAAAGTACCCCCGTCATGCCAAGTGGCGTATAGGGAATATGGTTTTAGTGACCATAAATTTTACAGACCTTCGGCACATGATTTTTGGGGTAATGTGGTCGGTATTACGCCCGTGCTGCTTTACTTTCCCAGAAAAAATCCGGTACCCATTTAAGGCTGGGTGAACCTGGAAGCCGTCGGTTGGGATCGAACCCTACCTCTTGTCCTTTATAGTCCAGTTCACTAACCACTGAGCTATCGCGGCTCTTGTAACAAGATATAGAACAACTAAGATGTCAATTGGCATATGAAAAGGTAAATGAGGAGACGGTGATCGTTATCATCATGTGCCATACCGGTTGATGTTGGCGTTTATGACTTTTCTCAATATTTTATCCACAGTGCATGGTATCAGTTCTGTTGTTGACTGTTTTCCACGCCATTACACCAAGCTATCTAGTATTCTTCTCTCTTTGTTGTCTGGGGTCTCTCTTTCCCTGTATTTTGCCAGTGGTAACCAAGTATTCCAACTTTCCTCTTTTCATGATGTGCCTGAAAAATGTTGATTGTTGCTTTCTGATGTTTTTTAGGAGTTCCTTTGACCAGGGAACTTTCAACATTCTTCTCAGGTCGAGTAATTTTACCTGCTACTGTATGCAGTAAACAGTACAACCTGTGGCTGCCCTGCTGCCTTACACGTATGCTCAGGAGAGTGAAAGGTTAAGGGAGGGTACCCTGAAGTAAAACAACCACTCTGCCTTGTGGGTGAGACTTTTTAGTCAAAGGCTAGCGGAGCCAACCGGAAACAAAACAACGAAAGGCAACAGAAAACCACCGCCGTAATTTCTTTGTACAATCATTAATCATGAATCACATAAATTAGGAGACAGAAAACAGACATATCTAATCAGAATACATATAACATTGACAAACACGTGCGTATAAAACATACACAGTACACTGCGTACATAGTCAGAAGTCGTAAAGAGCATACAAATAACCATATTAATTATTATTAGAATATATATAATTATCGCCAATCAACCACTAATATCTTCAGTAATAAAGAAAAAACGATGGTCATATGTTGGACTTGTGATGAGAAGGGATAATAACCGAATAGCAAAGCAAGCCCTCATGTGGGAAACAACAGGTAAGAGGAAAGGAGGAAGACCCAGAGAGACACTGAGAAGAACATTGATGAGAGAAGCCAGAGCTGCAGGAATCTGCTCCCTCAATAAGATAAGCTGCTTGCACAGAACAGCGACAAATGGCGAGATTTGTTAAAATATCTTTAAAAGAATTGAAAACTGCTAGAATAAAAATTTAGATAAGAGAAGGAGTATCTTGGTCTACGCTCTATGGTACAAATAATAATACATAAATATTATTATATGGGGAACTTCCGAGGCGATAATAGGGAATAATAGAACAAAGAAGTATGTGTTAGCACTCGGAAAAATTGACAGACAAACAACAATAGAAAAAAACGAAGAACAATATATGGTCCGAAGTGGGAGCGAACCCGTACTCAGTGGCACCGCGCCTTGCCACGAGAAGCCGAACGCTTGGCACACTGCCACGCAGCCAACTAAAAAAATTGGCTATTGCAGCAGTGATATAGGAAAGTACAAATATACAATTTATTTCCGGTCTGTGATCGTTACCCTATGCTATAGTCATTGAGAACGTCATCGTGTAAGACACTGCTGCAATAGCCAATTTTTTTAGTTGGCTGCGTGGCAGTGTGCCAAGCGTTCGGCTTCTCGTGGCAAGGCGCGGTGCCACTGAGTACGGGTTCGCTCCCACTTCGGACCATATATTGTTCTTCGTTTTTTTCTATTGTTGTTTGTCTGTCAATTTTTCCGAGTGCTAACACATACTTCGTTGTTCTATTAATCTCTACGCTCTATGGGCCGGCTACGCCATTCTCTTAATTATATTAGAGTCACGTGAATTGACATAAACGGATTATCGTATTCAACGAATAAAATTAATCAAAAGTTGAATGAGCCATATTTCTATAACTAATTACTTTTTTTTAAATTCCAAGATTATTTTACAAACCGTTGAAAATGTTGATTTTAATTATCGGAAAAAATGTTTGTATAGCCAGGCAAATAGACATTGCAAATTATTTTAGCGCAAACTAATTTTGTTCTTATTAATATAATGTTTAAATGTGAAAGCCAATCTGACATGTTATAACATCAGTAATAAAAGACGGTATTATTGTGACAGAATATTAGACCAGCGAGTGCAAACCAAACTGACTTTCCAAATTGAAATACAGATTAACAGATCGTATTAAGAAACATTGCGAAATAAGTTCTTTTAAATGCTTTTTTTAATGTTTTCAATTTACAAAAATGAGAGTTTGATGCCAATTATTGATCTCGTTTGTTTCTCGGTGTAAATAAGACCACACTATCATACATTTCAGTTGACGTTATTTTATTACATTCTAGTAAACCAGACCGAACAAGAGCTTACTAAAACCTACTTCACTTCATGTCATTATCAGGTCGCATGTCCTTTGCAGAACGTTGCATTCATAACAGCCTGTCTTGAAGAATCTCTGTCTCTAGCCAGGTCTCCCGCAGAAAGTGGCATTCATCACAGCCCGTCTTGAAGAATCTCTGTCTCTAGCCATATCAACCACAGAACGTTGCATTCATCACAGCCCGTCTTGACGAATCTGTGTCTCTAGCCAGATCTACCACAGAACGTTGCATTCATCACAGCCCGTCTGGAAGAATCTCTGTCTCTAGCCAGATCTCCCACAGAACGTTGCATTCATCACAGCCCGTCTTGACGAATCTGTGTCTCTAGCCAGATCTACCACAGAACGTTGCATTCATCACAGCCCGTCTTGACGAATCTCTGTCTCTAGCCAGATCTACCACAGAACGTTGCATTCATCACAGCCCGTCTGGAATAATCTCTGTCTTTAGCCAGATCTCCCACTTCTTCTGTTGGCATGTTCAATGTCTCTTTGATGACCTGAAACCACCTTCTTCTTGGTCTGCCCCTGATGCTACGCCCATAAACCATGCCTTCATTTATTCTTCTTTCCAGCGCACTCCGTCTTTTGCCATGCCCATGATAACTCAATTTCCTCGGTAGCAGTTTCAAAAACAGGTTATCGCAGCTCCCTAACAAGTGAGTAGAGATGGTATATGGAAGAATTACCCTGTTTAAAACAGATGCTGCCACGAAGTCCGATTGAATAGAGGGGATTGCTGTTATTGAGTTATTGAGTCATTGAATTATTGAGTTATTTGCGGGTCATCATCATTGCACTCCGAACATGTCCATAGGTGCTCAGACCCCCTCCTCTGCAAGTCCCGCAGTGTCCAGCGACTGACGACTCCAGTTCTGTGTTGGTTGATAAGTCTTCTTACACGGCCACAAAGTTTCTCATTTCTGGATGTGCCCATCTTAACTCCCATCTCTTTCATCCGAAAGAGTGACGTTGATTTGTGGTTGTCGAAGTCCTGTGTTCTTCTCACATCGTGGAGGGCACTGATGATGTCCGCACGACCCATTGGTTGACCGTCCTCAACAACAGCGTAGCTAGCCAACCTGTCCGCTCTTTCATTTCAGGAGCCCGCCTCCACTTTTTTTTTATCATGCTCATCGAATCACTCAATATACAGCCATGGGTGTAGTCTTGTGACTCTAACCAGTTGAATGCCCTGGTCACTGCCATCACCTCCATCGTCATGCCACTCGTGGTCATGACGTATGCACCACTGTCTTCTTTGACTACTTTGCATGCCGGGCGTAATGTAAATACCCATGCACTTCTTTGGTGTCGTATTACAGATCCGTCTGTATAGATGACTGCATCTTTCTCATCGGTGTTATCACAGATGCGACCGTTGACCTCCGCATTGACCACAACTGAGTTATGTTCCCTACTTTTCCTGTCGAGTGTGACAAAACACGAGAATGTCCCCTTGAATGACGTAGGCACAGGTATCCACTCATCGCCAACATTGATATTGGTAAGCCCACAGACCTGTTTGATGACATCTTCTGCTCGGTCCACCTATGATTTGCCTCTTTTTAGCCTGGCACCTTTCCCTGTGTTGAGCTCCTGGTGCAATGGATGCTCTTTATCTGTACTAAACTTCAGGTATTGATATGTTAGGGTTAACTGCTGCACAGTATAACTATCATAATTTTCATGACAAACGGGAAATAATAATACTAATAATAATAATAATAAAGCCAATAAATCTTTTTCTCCAATCTAAATTCACAGAAAGTAAACATAAAATAGTATTCAGCAGCTAAACTAACAAAAACACACGACAAGCCTTGACATTTCGTCAAAAGCCTTCATCAGGTGTAACAAATAAACTCTACACCTGAAGTACAAAATTCAGAGATAGAATACACAACAACAACACGGCACTATAAAATGGCGGGAAAAAGTGGCCTTGATTTTCGTAGTATATAGTTAAAAAAGATTAATATACAATAAGACAGGTAGGATTTAATTAACCCAAAGGAACCAAACAGTGAAAAATTGGAAAATGAAAGGAGGTGTCCCATAGATACAAAGAAAATTGTAAGACGAGAAAGACAAAGAGAAGATAGGGTGGCAAAGAGCAAGAAATGTAACAAAGATAACGAATGGAGGAACAAGGATAGGATACAGGAAAGACATGGTGAGGAGACCAGTGATTAAAGAAAAGAGTGAGAAGAGTTTAATCTTCTCTGTTGGAAAGTACTTAAGCAAAGTATGAGCCGGTTCTCCAGAGTAAAACAGCTATGGGTATCACGGAAACAAGAGATGATGCCAGTAATACGGAAGTCGGCAAGTGTTTTATGTCCTGGCAATCTAAAATGGGAGGAGACAGGAGTGTCAGTATTATGTTTGATGTTATAGAAGTGTTCACATATTCTTACCCCCAAACATCGACCTGTTTGGCCAATACATATTTTGAGACAAAGTTGGCAGATGATGGTGTATATCAGATTCCGGGAAATGCATGTAAAGCCTTTCTGGATATCAAAAGTGCCATTTGGGAACAAGGCTTTGTGAGTCTGTAATACGAAAGAGCACCTACTACATAATCTGTTGCAGTGGGTCGTACCCAATATGTTCTGGTCAGGATTCCTAACTAAAATGTCCCAAAGGTTTATCGTCTTTAAAATCCACCAGTAGAGAACAGAATGCGAGTGGTGGCCTTGGTAACCTAGTTGGGAAAACCACACGACTGGACAACCGACGTTCGGGCAACCCGTGTTCGATTCCCGCTGGGAGCAGTGTGAGTTGTACTTGTGGTTGGAACAAAAAATACCGCCGAGGTCGACCCAGCCGTTGGCAGAAATGTAGTAGTAGAGCCCCTATCACGCCAAGTGGCGTATAGGGAATATGGTGTTAGTGACCATATATTTTACAGACCTTCAGCACATGATTTTTGGGGTAATGTTTGTAGGTATTACGCCCGTGCCGCTTTACTTTCCCATTAAAACAATTCGGTGCCCATTTAAGGCTGGGTGAACCCGGAAGCCGTCGGTTTAGGATTGAACCCTACCCCTTGTCCTTTGTAGCCCAGTTCACTAACCACTGAGCTATCGCGACTCCCGTTAGCAGAAATGGGTACCAGGGTATTATCCTGGGAAGGTGAGGAATGTCGCCTCGCATCGTAAGTTTCGATGCTTGAAGCGACACTATCCAGAAATCTCCGAACATTTCTGTATAGGCGGCTGAGCACATATGATTTGAAAGAGTATCGGGTGCTAATACGCCGAGTCAAGTTTCGTACTTTACTTTACTTTACTTTACTTTACTTTACTTTACTTTACTTTACTGTACTTTACTTTACTTTACTTTACTTTACTTTACTTTACTTGACTGTACTTTACTTTACTTTACTTTACTTTACTTTACTTTACTTTACTTTACATTACTGTACTTTACTTTACTTTACTTTACTTTACTTTACTTTACTTTACTTTACAGAAGGTGAGTAGCAGGGTCAGAGTGGTGGATAGGTTGGTGTTGTTTCAGGTTTCGGGTTGCTGCCAGATTGTGGGGGTGGTAGGTGAGAGAGTGAACAGTTCGAAGGGGAGGCGGTCAGTGGGGTAAAAGCTAGGGTGTGGGTAATAGGGAGAACTTTCTGGAGAGCAGATTGCAGGACAGATTCAGGTCAAAGAAATCGACGAAAGAATTCCAACATAAGGTGGGTATGATGGAGAAAGTCATTGTCTTGGTCGCAGAGGCGTAGGAGTTGGGAAAAATATATAGAATCACAACAGATGCAAGGATGCGAAGAGGAATAGATGAAGTAGGAGTGGGCATCAGTAGGTTTATAAAATACGGAGGTATGTATACCCGATAAGTGAAGGGAAACCGAAATGTATAAACGGGTAGCCGAAATGCCTAAACGGGTAGCCGAAATATCTAAACGGGTAGCCGAAATGTCTAAACGGGTAGCTGAAATATCTAAACGGGTAGCCGAAATATCTAAACGGGTAGCCGAAATATCTAAACGGGTAGCCGAAATGTCTAAACGGGTAGCCGAAATGTCTAAACGGGTAGCCGAAATGTCTAAACGGGTAGCTGAAATGTCTAAACGGGTAGCCGAAATATCTAAACGGGTAGTCGAAATGTCTAAACGGGTAGCCGAAATGTCTAAACGGGTAGCCAAAATGTCTAAACGGGTAGCCGAAATATCTAAACGGGTAGCCGAAATGTCTAAACGGTTCGTTGAAATGTCTAAACGGGTAGCCGAAATGTCTAAACGGGTAGCCGAAATATCTAAACGGGTAGCCGAAATGTCTAAACGGGTAGCTGAAATATCTAAACGGGTAGTCGAAATGTCTAAACGGGTAGCCGAAATGTCTAAACGGGTAGCCGAGGAGGTAGAGATAGAGTGAGAAATCCGAATGAAAAAGTGAAATGAGCCCACAAAGTCCACAAACTTCGTCAAATCAAGTTCTGGGAGATCAGATACCCCAAAAGCATCTTCAATGTACCGGCAATACATGAGAGGAAGGTGAGCACTAAATGAGGAAAGAATTTGTTGTTTTAAGTAGCCCATGAATAGGCAGGCACAGTTAGGACCGGAGAAAAGTACGGCTTCTATCCTACTTAGGCCTGTCTATTGTTCTCTGTGTTTCAGATTGCTGTTTATATGTCGATTTTACTGAGTGCTGTCAACATATATGTCCCTCAAAATTACTCGTTGATCTGTCACTTCGGAAGTTTACATTTTTATAATACGCATATATTATTATAATCAGTCTTCAATCTATTTACTTTGCGTGTCATCTATACAAAAGAAACGAAATGCAATGGCCAACAGAAAGATTAATTGGATTATAAGAGAGGTTATTCACATCAGCGACAAAGAACATCATAGCCGCAGGACAATAGACTGATCACCTGTCAAACATCGCTGATATTTCAGCCGAAAAAGCCGAAAATAAAACAAAACGTTAAGTTTTAACGGAGAGAATACCAGTCGTCTATCCTGTGCGGCACTAATTAGAGGGTTGATCTAACCACTGACCTCTGTCAGTTCTCGACGACTTTGGCACTTTATCATCATAGACCTTTTATTTTCATTTTCATTCACACCGGAAGTAGTTATTTTCCCTTTTGTGGAAATAAACAGCCACGAAAACTCAAATTGAGTAGCCTATTTTCGAGACACGGAATGAAGATAAATTACAGTACTGGACATTTCAGTTCCACCGTCACCAGTTAGTTATGAGTCTTTGTCATCAATGCGGTTTTGGCATAAACTGATGACACAGAACATCTAAACCCATGTAATGGATGAAAGCTAAGTAGATCAAGAAGAAGAAGACAAAAATCGTGGAAAATTAGGATGTGCAATTTAAAATGACAGACTGAAAGACGCGGAGAGAGGGAGGGAGAGAGAGAGAGAGAGAGAGAGAGAGAGAGAGAGAGGAGAAAAAAGCATTTAGAAATCAAAGTGAGGAATGAAACATACTCATACCATAGGGTCCTAAAATACCTAAAGTTAAAATAGTTGATACTTTAAAATGTTAAGATTATAAAACAAAAGCAAATGTTTAGTTTGAATCGCTTCGGATTCTTCTGTTGTTTTGTTCGTGTTATAATTGTATGTATGTCTGTATATGTAATCCTATATATATATATTTATTAAGTGCTGCAAAAACATTGAATGTTTTTATATACTTTTTTTTCAAAATATTTACATGTAATTTGCATTTTCGTTGTTTTTATGTTTCCATTATGTGACTTTAATGCATGCACGTTTTGATTGGTCTGTTTAGTTTGAGAGTTTCAGTTAGTTTAGTTCTCTTATTATAACCTGTTGATGTAGTAAACTAGCATCCATGTTTCTTAAACACGATTTATTTATTTATTTTTTTTTAAATGGAGGCGAGCGAGAGTGATAACAAGAATCAGTTACAACAAAACGACGTATGTTTAATTCTAAGATCCAGACCCTGTTTAGGAAAGGGAGTGAGGAATCAAAAAAAGGGACATTTGTTAACAATATCATATTGTAATATTACTGTAAAATGTATTTTTTAAAATGTAAGATTAACTGTAAAATATAAGGTTACTATAAGATGTAAGATTACTGTAAAATATAAGGTTACTATAAGATATAAGTTTACTGTAACATGTATTTTTTTTAAATGTAAGATTAACTATAAAATATAAGGTTACTATAAGATGTAAGATTACTGTAAGGTGTAAGATTACTTACACATGTACCAGCCTTTTAGTTTAGAACTTCCACTAGACAATTAAATCAAATAACAAGCTCATCTATACAGTAATTAAAATGAGAAATGTTGAGTTTGCATATTTTGCACACATTTTATTTGTTCCGTTATTTAACACTTATTTTAAAAAAGTATAATTTAAGTAAACATTCCCTCCCCTGCCCTGCTTGGTGTTTGGAGAATTTTGAGATAGAAACTATAATTGTCCGTGACCACGGGCACACTTTTTCGTGATGTGGTCGGTTAAACGTCAGGCCGCTTTTTCTGCCCAGAAACATTTCTGGTACCCATTTTTTTTTTTACATTATAAACAACATATTACAGTTGAAATTAAAATAATATTGCCACGTCAAAAGATGCAGTGGCCTTGATTGAAAGTACAGTAATGAAATAGTCACGGTAATGAAATGCTCATAAATGCATGAAATTACTAAGCTGCAGTAAAGCCAATTGTGAGGAGAATTGAAAAAATAAATTTAGAAAGAAAAAAAAGAAGAACGGTATTGTACACAAACTAGAACAACGTTTCGGTTCACTGATGAAGACCTTTTGATCCGAAACGTCGTGCTGGTTTGTGTTGTCCACTTGTTACGTGAAGCTTTAACCATCCCGTTTTTTTCGTTTTTTTTTTCTGTATTATTTTTTTTTTTCATTTCTACCCAGTAATGGAAGGCGTGGCTCCATGAAGAAGAGGCAGGAGAAGATCCCGAAAAAGATGGGTTTAACACATAAAAGAGATTTTGAACAGGACAACAGAAGAGGTGGAGATCTGGATAAAGACAATTATTTTTTTTTCGGACGGGATGTGGTGAATTCAATTATCTGTGGGAGATCTGGCTAGAGACAGAGATTCTTTCCGACGAGCTGTGATTAGAGCCACGTTCTGTGGGAGATCTGACTAGGGACAGAGATTCTTTCCGACGAGCTGTGATTAGAGCCACGTTCTGTGGGAGATCTGGCTAGGGACAGAGATTATTTCCGACGAGCTGTGATTAGAGCAACGTTCTGTGGGAGGTCTGGCTAGAGACAGAGATTCTATCCGACGAGCTGTGATTAGAGCCACGTTCTGTGGGAGATCTGGCTAGAGACAGAGATTCTATCCGACGAGCTGTGATTAGAGCAACGTTCTGTGGGAGGTCTGGCTAGAGACAGAGATTCTATCCGACGAGCTGTGATTAGAGCCACGTTCTGTGGGAGATCTGGCTAGAGACAGAGATTCATTCCTACGAGCTGTGATTAGAGCCACGTTCTGTGGGAGATCTGGCTAGGGATAGAGATTCTTTCCGACGAGCTGTGATTAGAGCTACGTTCTGTGGGAGATCTGGCTAGGGACAGAGATTATTTCCGACGAGCTGTGATTAGAGCTACGTTCTGTGGGAGATCTGGCTAGAGACAGAGATTCTATCCGATGAGCTGTGCTTAGAGCTACGTTCTGTGGGAGATCTGGCTAGGGACAGAGATTCTATCCGATGAGCTGTGATGAGAGCTACGTTCTGTAAAGGACATGCGACCTGCCAGATTCTGGCCCATTTTTAGTCTCGGTAAATCCAGGAACCTTATCGGCCCGAAAAAAAAAATCCGCCACTTATGTGAATTTAACCCAGACTTATCTGATCAGTAAGTGAGCATACTAACTACCCAGCCACCGACGCTACACCCGATGATGATAATGATGATGATGATGATGATGATGATGATATATTTATATATCTAAAGGTTGGTGTAAATTATTTGTACGGTACTAAGTATTCTTTAAGTCAGACACAAATGCTATATATCATTGTAAAGACGTCTCTCCTTCTTGAGATCCTCCATGAGTACATAGAATACATAGGCACCCAGTTCCTGAAAATTGGCACCAGAGATTTTTTTTTCCTAGGAACGTTAGGCGGCCTAGCGTGCTACCGATCACATTACCAATAAAATGCGATTTCACTGAAAAAATATTGCAACTAAAATATTCCTCATATACTTTGAGGCACGGAGAGAAGACTTTCTTATTTTAATTATTTAACATGTAGGAAGCAATAACACTGCCCCCCCCTTTCCCAACTCAAATTCTGCGACCTAGTTACGCCTTTAGGACCTATATGACCTGTATGACATAATATGCTTCCTTAACTTGCATCAAAATAAACAGTGCGATATTTTAATAAGATCGTGTTTATCGCTTTTTTTATTTTTATTTCAGTCATTCTGACATTTTATTTAATCATTTCAGTGATAATATTTTTAATCTCCTCATATTTATTTAGTCTGAAAACATTCCTTATAACAACATATTATATATAAGCTAATTTATTTTTTTTAATTTAACATTTTGCTCTTCATATTATTTTTTTAAACGCTTACCTGGCAACCCTCCATGATACAATGTTACGTGGCAACCTCTCGGAAAGATTAGCCGGTGTTGTATTAACATTTTCTTATAATATTATTGCTAGATTATCAGGTACTCTGTCTAATAATGTAATCTTCAATTTCATTTTTCTCTATGCGGGAAATATAATATCCCGCAGTTGTAGATTCCCTGTAGTTCATTATTTTTTGTTTAATTAGCATGTTACAAATCTTTAAAAACATCACAGAGACGCCTGGCTAAACATGAAAAAATTGAAATATAATCAATAACCTAAGATAAGCTGATGATACAGTATTACTTGCAGAACATCCTAAAGATCTACAATTACTTAATTAAATAAACATGACAAGCAAAAAATATGGATTAGATAAGAATATCAAAAAGACTAAATCTATGATCATAAACAAAGATAATACTCAAAACCCATAAGCGGATATCAAAGTTGAAGGAATAAACCTGGAGACAGTTCAGAACTACAACTACCTTGGACATGCTGGACCCAGTGATGGAAAATGTAAAACTGAAATAAACAAAAGAATAGGAATGGCAACAAACAATTTTAATTCCATGAAAAATGTACTAATATCAAAACAAATAACAGAAAGGTAAAATCTAAGAATAGCAAAATGTTATATCTTCTCAACATTCCTGTAATGGTGCAGAAACATGGACATTAGACAAGAAAGCAGAACAGAAAATTGAAGCCTTTGAAATGTGGATTTATAGAAGAATAGGGTTGAAAGAACAGAAAACAAACGATGAAATCTTAAAACAGCTAAAAATGAAAAGGGAACAACTAAACACAATTCAAACAAGACAAATGAGATTTTTGGGGCACAAAAGCCTACTAAGAATAATCTTGGAAGGGTAAATACCAGGTAAAAGAAGCAGGCCAAGACTAACATGGACGAGCAACATCAAAAGATGGACAAGTCAGCCTATGACAACCTGCACTATCAAAGCAAAAGACAGAGCGGAATGACGCTCCATTGTAGCCAATGTTCGATGCGGAGACGGCACTCAGTGATGATGACATTAAATGGTCACAAACGTTTCGTAGCTCTATTCTTTACTACAAATATTTAAAACAATATCTTCAACTGTCGCTGTTAGACAACATTGTTTACAAAATGAAAATAAACCTACACCAAAGACGGATGATTCGGAGTGAAGGGCGCAGCTGCGACACATCGCTCTCTTTCAGGTGTGAACACTGAGCAGGAAGATTCCTGATAGGGTAACAAGTTCAATTCTTTGTCCAAAGAGAAAATAAATAATTACTAGAATTTGAGCACCATATGACGACTGCACTGGGGCACGTTATCAATATTTCCAGATCCTCTACACTGTTCAGTTATACGGTTAGACTACCCAGTATAGGTGGGAAATAACCCGGAGGCATCTAGTTTTATGGTAGACAGTTTCTTGACCACCCAGTATAGGTGGGAAATAACCCGGAGAATCAAGTTTTATGGTAGACAGTTTCTTGGATACCCAGTATAGGTGGGGAATATCCCGGAGTATCTAGTTTTATGGTAGACAGTTTCTTGGCCATCCAGTATAGGTGGGGAATATCCCGGAGTATCTAGTTTTATGGTAGACAGTTTCTTGACCACCCAGAATAGGTGGGAAATAACCCAGAGTATCTAGTTTTATGGTAGACAGTTTCTTGACCACCCAGTATAGGTGGGAATTAACCCGGAGTATCTAGTTTTATGGTAGACAGTTTCTTGGCCACCCAGTATAGGTGGGGAATATCCCGGAGTATCTAGTTTTATGGTAGACAGATTCTTGGCCACCCAGTATAGGTGGGGAATATCCCGGAGTATCTAGTTTTATAGTAGACAGGTTCTTGGCCACCCAGTATAGGTGGGAAATAACCCGGAGTATCTAGTTTTATGGTAGACAGTTTCTTGACCACCCAGTATAGGTGGGGAATATCCCGGAGTATCTAGTTTTATGGTAGGCAGTTCCTTGGCCACCCATTATATTTGGGGAATATCCCGGAGTATCTAGTTTTATGGTAGACAGTTTCTTGGCCACCCATTATATTTGGGGAATATCCCGGAGTATCTAGTTTTATGGTAGACAGTTTCTTGGCCACCCATTATATTTTGGGAATATCCCGGAGTATCTAGTTTTATGGTAGGCAGTTTCTTGGCCACCCATTATAGGTGGGGAATATCCCGGAGTATCTAGTTTTATGGTAGACAGTTTCTTGGCCACCCATTATATTTGGGGAATATCCCGGAGTATCTAGTTTTATGGTAGGCAGTTTCTTGGCCACCCATTATAGATGGGGAATATCCCGGAGTATCTAGTTTTATGGTAGGCAGTTTCTTGACCACCCAGTATAGGTGGGTAATATCCCGGATTATCTAGTTTAACCAGTGATGGAAAATGTACAACTGAAATAAACAAAGGAATAGGAATGGCAAAAAGTTATTTTAATGTCATGAAGGACATACTAACATCAAAACAAATAACACCAGAGCTAAAACTAAGAATAGCAAAATGTTACATCTTCTCAATATTCCTATATGGTGCTGAAACATGGACATTAGACAAGAAAACAGAACAGAGAATTGAAGCCTTTGAAATGTGGATATATAGAAGAATAGGTAGAATTGGATGGAAGGAAAAGAAAACAAACGACAAAGTCTTAAAACAACTAAAAATGAAAAGAGAACTTCTGAACACAATTAGAACAAGACAAATGCGATTCTTAGGCCATGTTAAAAGACACAACAGCCTACTGAAAGTGATCCTGGAGGGGAAAATACAAGGTAAAAGAGGCAGAGGTAGACCAAGATTAACATGGACGAGTAACATCAAAAGATGGACAAATCAACCGATGACAACCTGCACCATCAAAGCAAGAGATAGAGCAAAATGGCGCTCCATGGTAGCCAACCTTCGTTGCGGAGACGGCACTCAATGATGATGATGATCTAGTTTTATGGTAGGCAGTTTCTTGACCACCCATTATAGGTGGGAAATATCCCGGAGTATCTAGTTTTATGGTAGACAGTTTCTTGGCCACCCAGTATAGGTGGGAAGTAACTCGGAGTATCTAGTTTTATGGTAGACAGTTTCTTGACCACCCATTATAGGTGGGAAATATCCCGGAGGTATCTAGTTTTATGGTAGACAGTTTCTTGACCACCCAGTATAGGTGGGGAATAACCCGGAGTATCTAGTTTTGTGGTAGACAGTTTCTTGACCACCCAGTATAGGTGGGGAATAACCCGGAGTATCTAGTTTTGTGGTAGACAGTTTCTTGACCACCCAGTATAGGTGGGGAATAACCCGGAGTATCTAGTTTTGTGGTAGACAGTTTCTTGACCACCCAGTATAGGTGGGGAATAACCCGGAGTATCTAGTTTTGTGGTAGACAGTTTCTTGACCACCCAGTATAGGTGGGGAATAACCCGGAGTATCTAGTTTTGTGGTAGACAGTTTCTTGACCACCCAGTATAGGTGGGGAATAACCCGGAGTATCTAGTTTTGTGGTAGACAGTTTCTTGACCACCCAGTATAGGTGGGGAATATCCCGGAGTATCTAGTTTTATGGTAGACAGTTTCTTGGCCACCCAGTATAGGTGGGAAATAACCCGGAGTATCTAGTTTTATGGTAGACAGTTTCTTGACCACCCAGTATAGGTGGGGAATATCCCGGAGTATCTAGTTTTATGGTAAGCAGTTTCTTGGCCACCCAGTATAGGTGGGAAATATCCCGGAAGTATCTAGTTTTATGGTAGACAGTTTCTTGACCACGCAGTATAGGTGGGAAATAACCCGGAGTATCTAGTTTTATGGTAGACAGTTTCTTGGCCACCCAGTATAGGTGGAAAATATCCCGGAAGTGTCTAGTTTTATGGTAGACAGTTTCTTGACCACCCAGTATAGGTGGGGAATATCCCGGAGTATCTAGTTTTATGGTAGACAGTTTCTTGACCACCCAGTATAGGTGGGAAATAACCCGGAGTATCTAGTTTTATGGTAGACAGTTTCTTGACCACCCAGTATAGGTGGGAAATAACCCAGAGTATCTAGTTTTATGGTAGACAGTTTCTTGACCACCCAGTATAGGTGGGAAATAACCTGGAGTATCTAGTTTTATGGTAGACAGTTTCTTGACCACCCAGTATAGGTGGGGAATATCCCGGAGTATTTAGTTTTATGGTAGACAGTTTCTTGACCACCCAGTATAGGTGGGAAATAACCTGGAGTATCTAGTTTTATGGTAGACAGTTTCTTGGCCACCCAGTATAGGTGGGAAATATCCCGGAAGTATCTAGTTTTATGGTAGACAGTTTCTTGACCACCCAGTATAGGTGGGAAATAACCCGGAGTATCTAGTTTTATGGTAGACAGTTTCTTGACCACCCAGTATAGGTGGGAAATAACCCAGAGTATCTAGTTTTATGGTAGACAGTTTCTTGACCACCCAGTATAGGTGGGAAATAACCTGGAGTATCTAGTTTTATGGTAGACAGTTTCTTGGCCACCCAGTATAGGTGGGAAATATCCAGGAAGTATCTAGTTTTATGGTAGACAGTTTCTTGACCACCCAGTATAGGAGGGAAATAACCCGGAGCATCTAGTTTTATTGTAGACAGTATCTTGGCCACCCAGTATAGGTGGGAAATATCCCGGAAGTGTCTAGTTTTATGGTAGACAGTTTCTTGACCACCCTGTATAGGTGGGGAATATCCCGGAGTATTTAGTTTTATGGTAGACAGTTTCTTGACCACCCAGTATAGGTGGGAAATAACCTGGAGTATCTAGTTTTATGGTAGACAGTTTCTTGGCCACCCAGTATAGGTGGGAAATATCCCGGAAGTATCTAGTTTTATGGTAGACAGTTTCTTGACCACCCAGTATAGGAGGGAAATAACCCGGAGCATCTAGTTTTTTTGTAGACAGTTTCTTGGCCACCCAGTATAGGTGGGAAAGATCCCGGAAGTGTCTAGTTTTATGGTAGACAGTTTCTTGACCACCCAGTATAGGTGGGGAATATCCCGGAGCATTTAGTTTTATGGTAGACAGTTTCTTGACCACCCAGTATAGGAGGGAAATAACCCGGAGTATCTAGTTTTATGGTAGACAGTTTCTTGACCACCCAGAATAGGTGGGAAATAACCCGGAGTATCTAGTTTTATGGTAGACAGTTTCTTGACCACCCAGTATAGGTGGGGAATATCCCGGAGTATCTAGTTTTATGGTAGGCAGTTCCTTGGCCACCCATTATAGGTGGGGAATATCCCGGAGTATCTAGTTTTATGGTAGACAGTTTCTTGGCCACCCATTATATTTGGGGAATATCCCGGAGTATCTAGTTTTATGGTAGGCAGTTTCTTGGCCACCCATTATATGTGGGGTATATCCCGGAGTATCTAGTTTTATGGTAGACAGTTTCTTGGCCACCCATTATATTTGGGGAATATCCCGGAGTATCTAGTTTTATGGTAGGCAGTTTCTTGGCCACCCATTATAGATGGGGAATATCCCGGAGTATCTAGTTTTATGGTAGGCAGTTTCTTGGCCACCCAGTATAGGTGGGTAATATCCCGGATTATCTAGTTTAACCAGTGATGGAAAATGTACAACTGAAATAAACAAAGGAATAGGAATGGCAAAAAGTTATTTTAATGTCATGAAGGACATACTAACATCAAAACAAATAACACCAGAGCTAAAACGAAGAATAGCAAAATGTTACATCTTCTCAATATTCCTATATGGTGCTGAAACATGGACATTAGACAAGAAAACAGAACAGAGAATTGAAGCCTTTGAAATGTGGATATATAGAAGAATAGGTAGAATTGGATGGAAGGAAAAGAAAACAAACGACAAAGTCTTAAAACAACTAAAAATGAAAAGAGAACTTCTGAACACAATTAGAACAAGACAAATGCGATTCTTATGCCATGTTAAAAGACACAACAGCCTACTGAAAGTGATCCTGGAGGGGAAAATACAAGGTAAAAGAGGCAGAGGTAGACCAAGATTAACATGGACGAGTAACATCAAAAGATGGACAAATCAACCGATGACAACCTGCACCATCAAAGCAAGAGATAGAGCAAAATGGCGCTCCATGGTAGCCAACCTTCGTTGCGGAGACGGCACTCAATGATGATGATGATCTAGTTTTATGGTAGGCAGTTTGTTGACCACCCATTATAGGTGGGAAATATCCCGGAGTATCTAGTTTTATGGTAGACAGTTTCTTGGCCACCCAGTATAGGTGGGAAGTAACTCGGAGTATCTAGTTTTATGGTAGACAGTTTCTTGACCACCCATTATAGGTGGGAAATATCCCGGAGTATCTAGTTTTAAGGTAGACAGTTTCTTGACCACCCAGTATAGGTGGGGAATAACCCGGAGTATCTAGTTTTGTGGTAGGCAGTTTCTTGACCACCCATTATAGGTGGGAAATATCCCGGAGTATCTAGTTTTATGGTAGACAGTTTCTTGGCCACCCAGTATAGGTGGGAAATAACTCGGAGTATCTAGTTTTATGGTAGACAGTTTCTTGACCACCCATTATAGGTAGGAAATATCCCGGAGTATCTAGTTTTGTGGTAGACAGTTTCTTGACCACCCAGTATAGGTGGGGAATAACCCGGAGTATCTAGTTTTGTGGTAGACAGTTTCTTGACCACCCAGTATAGGTGGGGAATAACCCGGAGTATCTAGTTTTGTGGTAGACAGTTTCTTGACCACCCAGTATAGGTGGGGAATAACCCGGAGTATCTAGTTTTGTGGTAGACAGTTTCTTGACCACCCAGTATAGGTGGGGAATAACCCGGAGTATCTAGTTTTGTGGTAGACAGTTTCTTGACCACCCAGTATAGGTGGGGAATAACCAGAGTATCTAGTTTTGTGGTAGACAGTTTCTTGACCACCCAGTATAGGTGGGGAATATCCCGGAGTATCTAGTTTTGTGGTAGACAGTTTCTTGACCACCCAGTATAGGTGGGGAATATCCCGGAGTATCTAGTTTTATGGTAGACAGTTTCTTGGCCACCCAGTATAGGTGGGAAATAACCCGGAGTATCTAGTTTGATGGTAGACAGTTTCTTGACCACCCAGTATAGGTGGGGAATATCCCGGAGTATCTAGTTTTATGGTAAGCAGTTTCTTGGCCATCCATTATAGGTGGGGAATATCCCGGAGTATCTAGTTTTATGGTAGGCAGTTTCTTGGCCACCCATTATATGTGGGGTATATCCCGGAGTATCTAGTTTTATGGTAGGCAGTTTCTTGGCCAACAATTATAGGTGGGGCTTATCCCGGAGTATCTAGTTTTATGGTAGACAGTTTCTTGGCCACCCATTATAGGTGGGAAATATCCCGGAAGTATCTAGTTTTATGGTAGACAGTTTCTTGACCACCCAGTATAGGTGGGAAATAACCTGGAGTATCTAGTTTTATGGTAGACAGTTTCTTGGCCACACAGTATAGGTGGGAAATATCCCGGAAGTATCTAGTTTTATGGTAGACAGTTTCTTGACCACGCAGTATAGGTGGGAAATAACCCGGAGTATCTAGTTTTATGGTAGACAGTTACTTGGCCACCCAGTATAGGTGGGAAATATCCCGGAAGTGTCTAGTTTTATGGTAGACAGTTTCTTGACCACCCAGTATAGGTGGGGAATATCCCGGAGTATCTAGTTTTATGGTAGGCAGTTTCTTGACCACCCATTATAGGTGGGAAATATCCCGGAGTATCTAGTTTTATGGTAGACAGTTTCTTGGCCACCCAGTATAGGTGGGAAATATCCCGGAGTATCTAGTTTTATGGTAGACAGTTTCTTGACCACCCAGTATAGGTGGGGAATAACTCGGAGTATCTAGTTTTATGGTAGACAGTTTCTTGACCACCCAGTATAGGTGGGAAATATCCCGGAGTATCTAGTTTTATGGTAGACAGTTTCTTGACCACCCAGTATAGGTGGGGAATAACCCGGAGTATCTAGTTTTGTGGTAGACAGTTTCTTGACCACCTAGTATAGGTGGGGAATAACCCGGAGTATCTAGTTTTGTGGTAGACAGTTTCTTGACCACCCATTATAGGTGGGAAATAACCCGGAGTATCTAGTTTTATGGTAGACAGTTTCTTGACCACCCAGTATAAGTGGGAAATATCCCGGAGTATCTAGTTTTATGGTAGACAGTTTCTTGACCACCCAGTATAGGTGGGGAATATCCCGGAGTATCTAGTTTTATGGTAGACAGTTTCTTGGCCACACAGTAGAGGTGGGAAATATCCCGGAGTATCTAGTTTTGTGGTAGACAGTTTCTTGACCACCCAGTATAGGTGGGAAATAACCCGGAGTATCTAGTTTTATGGTAGACAGTTTCTTGACCATCCAGTATAGGTGGGAAATAACCTGGAGTATCTAGTTTTATGGTAGACAGTTTCTTGGCCACCCAGTATAGGTGGGAAATATCCCGGAAGTATCTAGTTTTATGGTAGACAGTTTCTTGACTACCCAGTATAGGTGGGAAATAACCCGGAGTATCTAGTTTTATTGAAGACAGTTTCTTGGCCACCCAGAATAGGTGGGAAATATCCCGGAAGTGTCTAGTTTTATGGTAGACAGTTTCTTGACCACGCAGTATAGGTGGGGAATATCCCGGAGTATCTAGTTTTATGGTAGACAGTTTCTTGACCACCCAGTATAGGTGGGAAATAACCCGGAGTATCTAGTTTTATGGTAGACAGTTTCTTGACTACGCAGTATAGGTGGTAAATAACCCAGAGTATCTAGTTTTATGGTAGACAGTTTCTTGGCCACCCAGTATAGGTGGGAAATATCCCGGAGTATCTAGTTTTATGGTAGACAGTTTCTTGACCACCCAGTATAGGCGGGGAATAACCCAGAGTATCTAGTTTTATGGTAGACAGTTTCTTGACCACCCAGTATAGGTGGGGAATATCCCGAAGTATCTAGTTTTATGGTAGGCAGTTTCTTGACCACCCAGTATAGTTGGGGAATATCCCGGAGTATCTAGTTTTATGGTAGACAGTTTCTTGGCCACACAGTAAAGGTGGGAAATATCCCGGAGTATCTAGTTTTATAGTAGACAGTTTCTTGACCACCCAGTATAGGTGGGAAATAACCCGGAGTATCTTGTTTTATGGTAGACAGTTTCTTGGCCACCCAGTATAGGTGGGAAATATCCCGGAGTATCTAGTTTTATGGTAGGCAGTATCTTGACCACCCATTATAGGTGGGGAATATCCCGGAGTATCTAGTTTTATGGTAGGCAGTTTCTTGACCACCCAGTATAGGTGGGGAATAACCCGGAGTATCTAGTTTTATGGTAGACAGTTTCTTGACTACGCAGTATAGGTGGGAAATAACCCAGCGTATCTAGTTTTATGGTAGACAGTTTCTTGGCCACCCAGTATAGGTGGGAAATATCCCGGAGTATCTAGTTTTATGGTAGACAGTTTCTTGACCACCCAGTATAGGTGGGGAATAACCCAGAGTATCTAGTTTTATGGTAGACAGTTTCTTGACCACCCAGTATAGGTGGGGAATATCCCGGAGTATCTAGTTTTATGGTAGGCAGTTTCTTGACCACCCAGTATAGTTGGGGAATATCCCGGAGTATCTAGTTTTATGGTAGGCAGTTTCTTGACCACCCATTATAGATGGGGAATATCCCGGAGTATCTAGTTTTATGGTAGACAGTTTCTTGACCACCCAGTATAGGTGGGAAATATCCCGGAGTATCTAGTTTTATGGTAGACAGTTTCTTGGCCACACAGTAAAGGTGGGAAATATCCCGGAGTATCTAGTTTTATAGTAGACAGTTTCTTGACCACCCAGTATAGGTGGGAAATAACCCGGAGTATCTAGTTTTATGGTAGACAGTTTCTTGGCCACCCAGTATAGGTGGGAAATATCCCGGAGTATCTAGTTTTATGGTAGACAGTATCTTGACCACACATTATAGGTGGGGAATATCCCGGAGTATCTAGTTTTATGGTAGGCAGTATCTTGACCACCCAGTATAGGTGGGAAATATCCCGGAGTATCTAGTTTTATGGTAGGCAGTATCTTGACCACCCAGTATAGGTTTGGAATATCCCGGAGTATCTAGTTTTATGGTAGGCAGTATCTTGACCACCCAGTATAGGTTTGGAATATCCCGGAGTATCTAGTTTTATGGTAGGCAGTTTCTTGACCACCCAGTATAGGTCGGGATAATCCCGGAGTATCTATTTTTTTACATACATCTTTTTTATTACTCAGTATAGGTGGGAAATAATCCCGGAGTATACATTTTTATACATACAGCTTTTTTTATTACCCAGTATAGGTGGGAAATAATCCCGGAGTATACATTTTTATACATACAGCTTTTTTTATTACCCAGTATAGGTGGGAAATAATCCCGGATTATCTATTTTTATACATGCAGCTTTTTTATTATCCAGTATAGGTGGGAAATAATCCCGGAGTATCCATTTTTATACATACAGCTTTTTTTATTACCCAGTATTGGTGGGAAATAATCCCGGAGTATCCATTTTTATACATACATCTTGTTGAATACTTAATACCCAGTACAGGTGGGAAATAATCCCGGAGTATTCAGCTCTATAGTAAACCCACACAGCTATCTTTAGAGCATATTTAGCTGTGCTTAGCTATGGCAGCCGCCGTAGCTCAGTGACTAGTGAACACGGCTGCAAAAAGCCAAAGAGGCCGGGTTCGATCCTAGTCTTCGACTTCCAGATTCACCCCGCATTAAGTGGGTACTTGATTACTTTCTGGTAAAGAAAACAAGCATGGGCGTAGCACTGACCACATTAGTAAAAAAAGAAGTAATGTACCCCCGTCACGCCAAGTGGCTTATAGATAATATGGTGTTAGTGACCATAAATTTTACAGACCCTCGGCACGTGATTTTTGGGGTAATATGGTCGGTATTACGCCCGTGATAGTTTACTTTCCCAGAAAAAAATCCAGTACCCATTAAAGGCTGGGTGAACCAGAAGCCGTCGGTTGGGATCGAACCCTACCTTTTGTCCTTTGTAGTCCAGTTCACTAACTCCTGAGCTATCGCGGCTCCCACGGAGCATATTAACCCAAGAATAAAAAATAATGTACCGAAAGTGTATTTTCTTTTATATGGGCACTATATAGCTTGACCTGATTTGTTTTTCTTTCTTTTAGTCGCAATAATACAACCAATTTTCTTTCCAACCAATTTTTCTTTCTTTTAGTCGTCATACTATAACCAATGATGGAAAATGTAAAATTGAAACAAACAAAAGAACAGGTATGGCAAAAAGTAATTTTAATGCCATGGAAAATATACTAACAACAAAACAAATATCAGCATGGCTGAAACTAAGAATGGCAAAATGTTACATCTTCTCAATATTCCTGTATTGTGCAGAAACATGGTCAAAGCAAGAAACAGAGCAGAATGGCGATCCATGGTAGCCAACCTTCGTTACGGAGAAGGCACTGGATGATGATGATTCTTTTAGTCGTATATTTAGACACAGATTTAAATGTCTACCTCCATGTATCCGGCGCTGCCTGTACATTCAACATTATGGTTTGGGGAAGAAAGGGGGGGGGGGGATAATTTTAATTTCTATTTTTCATTTATGTAATTATTTTTTGTTTCATTAATTAAGTGCCAAGTTAAGACAGCACAAAAGAGTTAATCACGAGGTATTTTTAAGAAGTGATATATTTTTAATACTTTTTTTTTTTTTTTACTCAGTTGTTTTTTTCTTTCTTTGCTTTGTTTTATTTTTTAATAGGAAAGGGTAATGCTGACAATGACGTCACATTATTAAATGGACGAGGATCGGGGAAAGAAAGGACGGCTGTAGGCGGATTTGAAGGTGAGCGGATAGGAGGATCGTTACATGGGGATTAACTCTTACACTCCGGATTTGTTTTGTAGTTTTGCTACTAATACAGACGCAGTTACCGCCCTTCACAAATAACTTGCTACTATTTCACTATCCAATGTAACTGTTTGGTCTCTTATATCAAGTTTATTATATTCTGCGTACAAATAAGAGAAGTAGTATTTGAGACAAGACAGAACGGTAATTTTAAAACATGTTTAAATAAAGAGAAACTGTATAAATAAAATGGCATATTGGATGTTTAATTTGTTAAATAACCTTAAAAAACGCGTAGAAAAATAGTATGGGTACATGTTTACAGTGATAAAAGATGACATAAACAATCAGATATTGCTGCTTAAAAGATGTCTTCAGTTTGGGATAACGACAGTACATGCAAACAAAGACTTGAGAATAAAAAGGAAAAGTTAAAACACAATAGATTTTAAAATGTAATAGAAATTCTTTTAATGATAATAATAAGTTAGAGAATCATAAACAGTAAGAAAACAGAAGTAATGGTGAATAGAAGAAAAGACTATCACCATCATGAAAATTAGAAATAAGAGGGGCAAATCTGAAACAAGTTAAAAAAAAAAAAGTAAAGTACCCCCCCCTCTCCTCACATCAAGTGGCGTATAGGGAATATGGTGTTAGTGACCATAAATTTTACAGACCTTCGACACATGATTATTTTGGGGAGTAATGTGGTCGGTATTACGCCCGTGCCGCTTTACTTTCCAAGAAAAAAAAACCGGTACCCATTAAAGGCTGGGTGAACCCGGAAGCTGTCGGTTGGGATCGAACCCTACCTCTTGTCCTTGGTAGTCCAGTTCACTAACCACTGAGATATCGCGGCTCCCATATTCTGATGCAAGTAAAGAGCCGCAACTACCTGGGCACAATAAGAACATTAGACTGAAGATACAGCGTTGAAATAAAAAGTAGAAGCAGTACAAGTCAAAATAGCATTTCAGAAAATGAAAAACATCTTGTGCAACAAGGTTATGTCAATAGAAGTGAGAAAGAAAGTTCACTGGTGCTATATAGCGTTAATTCTGACATATGGAGGCG